>ML341144.1:0-36898 GCA_005239505.1 Nicotiana paniculata | reverse complement strand
AGGTCTTGAATTTGTACAAAGAGGGTCTATTTATAGGAGGCTTAAGGATGGGATATGCCTTTGTGTATTCCTCATCCAAAAGGCTGAAATAGTACATAGGGTAGCTATCAACCTTATCTTTGGGTTAGCTGCCCCTATTCTAGAACCTTCTTCTTTAGAAAATACCCTTTTAACCTTTAAAAAACTGATTTCCTAATCTACATTACCTAATATACCACTTGAAGTCCCTATAATTACCATTAGGTAACCAAGGTAAATTACTTGGGTTATTATTAACTCTAGTTAATTATCCTTAGTCAGGTTCCTTAGTTAAATTAGAACTGATAAGTATTATTCGCTAGATCTTAGTTTAATTGGCTTAATTAAGACTAATCTTGATTCTTATACTTAGGTTAGTTGATTTTAGTTTTAATTCAATCTAAATGTGACTAATTAACTTAACCAAATCAGCCCCCTAATTAACTCCTATCAGGCTAAGGTTAATAACTCACATCAACAACTCAGGCTTGAATCACAAACCAAAATCTGTTAAGCAATAACCCAAGTGAAGTCTTAACATCTTAATTAATTCACTGAATAATTATAAACCATGATGCACAATCAATGAACTAACAATTATTAACAAAACAGGATTGGCAAACATAATTAAACATTCATGATTAAATTTTAGCCGAAAGTCGACAGATAACAGAGAATCCTAGAATGACTTAAACAAAGTTGCCAAAATAAGCAAGGATAAGCAGGACATGCTGACAGACCGAATCAATCAAACGTGAATCAAAGAAAACAGTCATCTAAATGACAACCCTAGATTATATCCAACGAGCCCTAATTGCTAATCAATCAAAACAAGTTTTGTCACAGAATTTAAATAGAAAATGATCATGAAGTAATGAAATAGAATCTAATTCTAATGGTAATTAGAGGCACATTTTTTAAGAAAAAGTGCTAAAAACAGAATTACAATACATGGTTTCATGTCTTAATAGCATATAGAAACTGTAAACAGAATAGAACAGCTTGTCATTTTTTGGTTTTCTTAGTCTTCTCGATCAAGTACACACAAACCATTAAGGACAGGAGAACACTAACTAATCAAATAGCAACAAGCAACAATAAAGCTAACTAGACCTAAATAATCTAAAAAAAATAGCGATTAACAAGAATTTTAGGTTTTAGTAACATGTAAAACAGTAAAGAAGGAAGAAGAAGAATACCCGTTAAAGGGTTTGGCCGGAAAAAATGGAATCGCCGGACCTTGGCCGGACTCCGGAGGGTTTGAAAACGATTCAAACCCACATGAATCAATTGCTCTTACCAAGAGCAACTGACTCATGTAGGTCCGAACCGTTGAATCGTTCAAAGTCAATTTTTGTAGCATTTTAGGTTTTTCAGATTCTTATATCTGAAATTACTCGAAATTTGATGTTTGTTTGGGGAAATAAATGGTGGGATGGGGTTGAGGGTGGGGGAAGGGTATTGTCTGGTGAGAAGTTGGGGTGGTTTGAGGTGGTTCGCTGCCGATAGGTTATTTATGGCCAGCGAAAGGGGGTGAGCATTTGAGGGCGTCTAGGGTTTGTTTAGGGAGAGAGACGAGAGGGAGGTGAGGCGGCTAAGGTTTGGGGGGTTAGTCTTCTGATGGAAATGAGGGTAGCGGGGGTTGTTTGGACAGTTATATATTAGAGGGGGGTGAGTTCCTGGCCGTCTGATCTATTCTGATCAATGGCCGGGATTTAATCAATTAAACTAAACGGGGTCATTTAGGATGGGGGTTGGACGGGTCAAAAGGGGTCTTGGGCTGGATACGTTTGGGTAGTGTAAAATAAAGAATTGTTCATGGGTCCTTCTTGGCCCAGGTCCGATTTTTAACATTCTAGGCTTATTTCCAACCTAATTTATCTAATTAAAATCAAACCTAATTAAATTTAAAAGATGCAATAATCAATTTCGTCTTTATTTTGTCTAATTATTGATCAATTAGGAATAAAACAATTAATTCAATACTCCTAATTAAATCTATAGTTTTGTCAGATAAAAAATGATTAATTTTAGCAATTAGTTATCAAAACTACATTACCTCAAATAATCATCCTTTGTTGGCTACGTAATTCAATTATTCATGAATAAATTCATACTTCTTTGATAATAATGATGCACCTAATTTATGCAATTTAAAATAATTTTAAAAGATGAATTATAAATATGCGATGCAAAACGATTCACAATTAACACTAAAATTCAACAAAATCCATAAGATTAATTTACTTATCTAATTTTGTAGGAGTATTTAGTAGGTGAAAAATTACATGCTCACGGTATTAATTGGGATAATTACCCAAATCAACCTAAAGGTCTAAAGACTTTGGACTAATTAAGTTAGTAAACCCAGGTAACTAATGAGTATGGTTAGAAACCAACTCTAGGAACCTACTCAATTAACCCTTAAATAATTAACCTAAATCCTAGTTAAGAAGAACTAATTAGGTTTGGATAACCAAAGTTCCTAACTAGGATCAACTAACTAGAGTTAATAGTTAACCACACTCAAAACCTAACCCTAGTTACCTAAGGGTAATTCTAGGTACTCTCAAGGGTATTTTAGGAATTTTAGTTGAATGAATCTTGGGTGTAACAACCCAAGAACCTTATAGACTTGTAAAATCAAATTTGCAAGGGGTATTAGGGTCATTATCATGGCTGGAAATTTCTGGAATAGGGGCAGTTGTCCTAAAGGATAAGGGTGACAGTTGCCCTATGTACTATTTCAGCCCACTAGATAGGGAATATGCTAGGTATATCTCATCCCCAAGTCCCTTATAAATACACTCATTTTCCTACTGTTAAGGACCTTCTCTAGACAATGAAAATTACCTACACACACATACGAAATCCCTGCTTTCTTCGCTTGCCTTTGCACTCTTTTACATCCATTTTTAGTTGCTGAAAACATTTGAAAACCCATAAAAAATCAGAATAGTTTTCCTCCTTCATAAATGAAAATTTCCAAATAAAAAAAATATTAATGAAAGTATTTGATTAAAGTTCTAGTGTTTGATTCTCAGTTCTTGGTTCGTCATTGGTATTCTGATTTCTTTTTTATAAAAATCTCAAATATTCCTATTCGAGTTCCTGAATTTCTTTTGGTATTATGGGCTCTTGATTCTGGGTTGTTAGTTGCTGCTGAAGTTGCTGTTTATTACTGCTGATTATCCTTCTACTTTGCTGAATCTGATCTTCTCCCTGGACCTTTATTTGCTCCAGATATCTTTGTCATTTTCTCTTTGAACAGTATGTAACTGCTTAACTCTATCGAAAGGCTCAAATATGAATTTCATTCTTCTCCTTCTTTGTCTAAATCTTCCTTCTCTAGCTGTGTTTTCTACTTCTTTGATCTTGGTATGAAAATCTGAAATGAGATTGGTTCATATGTTGATAAATGAATCAGAATAAGTATATACAATACCAGAATCTGTTTTGTATAGAATTCAAATTTATTGGTTTCAGAATGCATGGATTTTGTGTAGATAGATGTTAGTTTTGTGTTTACTTTAGTCTATTATTAAGATAATTTGCACTAGGGTAGATGAATTTGACCTTGTAATGGTCAAATTCACCCCATAGTAGTGCATAAACAATGGCTTAGTTGCTGAAAATCACCCCTTTAAGGGTATAAAATAGGTAATCGAAAAGGGCGTTAGAGTAAGGAATCTGGACACTTTAAATGTCCAGATTCATTCTCTAAAAATGCCAATAGTGGTCAAAGTATTTGAATAAACACTTGCTGGAATAAGGATGACTGTTAAGAGTCTAAACAAAGTGGCATCATTGGAGTTGAATCTGACCCCTTTCATGGTCAGATTCATTCTAGAAAATGCACAAAAAAGGATTCTGTTTAGTACTATATAGCCTAACATCATTAGAGTCAAATCTGACCCCTTTAATGGTCAGATTGGCCCTGATAGATGCATAACACACCTGATTATTTAGGGTGTTTACAAATTGCAAAAGGAGGCTCAAGTGTATAGCCATAAAGAAATTCAAGTCGGAACAACCAGTTAGAAATTTCAATTTTCAGCTTTCTTTCTTGTAGAAAAAATGTATTTTTTATACAAGTTGCAATTTTGTTCAATATAATTGTAATTCATCCAGGCTTATCCTTTGTTAGAAACATTGTAACTTAAGACTGAACTCTATATTCATCGTATCAGAAACTTTTTCATTTCCGTATGTATGTACCTGTGTAAGTCCAAAGAAAACAGGCATAATTATTTCCAGATTTTTCTGAGTCCACTGGGCTCGAAAAAAGCAATTATGGTTAATTTTCAAACAGGCCAAAGCCATTGACAATGGCCTGGTGGGGCTTGAAAAGGCCCAAATGTTTTATTTGCCTCAATATTGTTTTATTTGCATACTCAAGTACAAGGTTTTATATGTTGGAATATTCAGATTCGGATTAACAAATTCAATAGCATTTGTTAAAATCTTTTTCTACAGTTTTTTCCCTTTAAATACCTATCGAATTTATAAAAACAACTGTTTTAGCTCAAAAAGAATTTCGAGGTCCATACAAAAAATGCAAATCTGCTATTCAAAAATTTTCTTAAAAATTCCAGAATTATGACGACATATAGATCCAATGTGCATGAATTGTGAATCAGTAGCATGAATTTAGACCACTTGAAATTGGCGAAAAATTGTTAACCCTATAGCTAAATATGCTCATTCAATTTTTCTTTTAATAAGTAACTTGCAAATTAGTAATTTAGTTGATTCTCTTGTAAAACTTTGTGTGTGGACATGTTTCCTTTATAGAATTATGTAATTTTATCTCTTTTACAAATAGCCAAAAGTAGGATGGCCTAAAGTGATTAATTCGGGCTAAATTCGGCCATAGCCCAATCTCATGACTTAATTTAGAAGTTATTTTAGACATATTTAATTTCAAACTCATTCCTTAGTTAGATAACTTTAGACTTAGAATAACAAATTAATCATTAAAGTATACGTTCGCGTAACTTTGAATAATATCAAATAAAACTTTTTCTCAAATTGTGTATACGTTTACGTAACACAAATAAAGACTAAAATGAACACTCGTAGAGACACTTTTAGGAACGGATTTCTAAAAATTTATCGGAATTAAGTACACGCCATTGTGACGTGATTTCGGCTTCTTTTTGCAACAAAACAAAAAATACGCGCTTGCGCAACTTTATTTATCTCTTTAAATAAATTCGGTGTCGAGAGTTATGTATATGTCCACGTGACATGATTTTTGATACATCTCAATCTCAATGGGTTTTACGCATACGTGACCCATCTCAAAAGAACTCCTTGAAAACAAAAAGAATGATAAAAGCGGTAAAGAGATAAAATGCACATAGGAACAATAGAAGTAATTAAAAAATTTAGGCCAAGTTTTAATCATTAAGCGACCGTGGTAGAACCACGGAACTCGGGAGTGCCTAACACCTTCTTCCGGGTTAACAGAATTTCTTACCCGGATTTCTGGTTCGCAGACAATTTAAACAGAGTCAAAATTCCTCGATTTTGGGATCTCTGATAAACAAATGGTGTCCCAGAACATCGTAAAAAATTTGGGTGGCGAATCTGAATAAAAATAAATCCCAAAAATCGAATAATGTCACTTAAAGTGGACAAACTCCCTTATTACCCTTACCCGAGTGAAAAAGGAGGTGTGACAACCACAGCCAGGCAGCTCCCCTCTTCCGATGATGATGATGATAATGATGATGCAGAGGGCATCTGAGGCGGGTCCGGAAGTGGAGAAGATGGAGATGAGGCCGATGAAGAAGTTGCTCCTGGAGAAGCTGCCCGAGAAGAAGTCGGCCCTGAGGGGACTAGCCCCCATCGTAGTTAGTTTCTAACTTCTTTTATCTTTTGTAAGGCTTTGACTGGCCTCTTGTACATGTTTTTGATATATAATAGAAAATGTTTTCAGTTCCAGATAGCCTTTTGCGCTTATTTAAAACGTCAAAATTTTATTGTTATAATTCGACTTGTAACCAAAATAAACCCTTAGCTTTTCGTTTACTCGAGGGAAAATCCCCGAGTTCGAAATTTGTTCGATACCTTATTTTCGGGGGTTTATCGATCGAACTGATAGATGTGTTATCTTAAATAATCAAGTTCGAATGAATCCTGAATTTAGGATAAAGTAAACCCTTAGGTTTTTATCAAATGATTGTTAAATTTTTCGAGCTCACCGCAGTATATCCTTTAGGTGAATCTCCGAGTTGTGATTGACATTTGCTTGAGCTCGGAATATTGGAACCCTTAGGTTCGAATCGAGTGAGAACGAGGTCTCAAACTCTAATTATATTGGCCCTTAGGATTTTTATTGGCCCTTAGGCTCTTTAGATTGGCCCTTAGGCTCTTTAGATCGGCCCTTAGGCTCTTTAGGTTGGGCCAATTCGGCCTCTAAAAATGGCTATTATTTTTCTCTTTTCGGCCAAAAGACTTAGTAAAATTTTTTTATGCCTTAGCATATATTTTTTACACCCATTGCGTTTTTCGAGGATCCGATGATTGGAACCTATTTTTCTTTGTGTCTTAACGTATTTGTTTTAAGATAATTTGATACCCCTTGAGATTTTTTTGAAGGCTAAGATTATCGAAGCATTTAAGTTATTCGAGGGCTAATTTTATCGAAGCCCTTTTTTATTTGCTTTGCCGAGGTAGCCTTATTTAACCGGTTTTTCAAAGAATTTGAAGGCCTTTTGTTTATAGCAGAAGTCGGACGTATGCGAGCTGCGTTATTTTTGTTGTATCCTTTAATATGGCCGTAGACTTTAATGTGGCTTCAGCCTTCAGGTATGTCTCTTGGACTTATTTCCCGATGAGGTTTCGAACTTGTTTTAAATGTTAGTGCTCGAGTATGGTGGCCTTGTCCTATATATCGAGGGGTGACTCTTTGAGGTCTTATAATTTCGAACTTAGATAGCTCGAGTGTGTAATCCCCGAGTGTTCGAGGTATGCTTGTACTTGGCCCTTGAGCCATTTTTCACAAGTGTTAGTTTTGCACAATAAATCAGAATCATAAGTACATGACTCGTATAGTAGAAAATTTATTTCGAAACATGATATGTTCGAGAAAAGAGAATTCTTCTTTGAATAATTGATACATGCGTACATGTTTTGTTGCCGGGACTCGGCTAATCTATATGGACACGGTTTATTCGACCATTTGGCCCGTTACAAAGTTTTCCTATGGAGACCCATTGATACTGGATATATTTCTCGAACATATAACATCTGAGGGTGATGACCCCCAGTATTCGAGGTTGATTGAAAAGAAGCCTTGGATACTGTTGAATTATCCTCAGGTAGCACATAATTTTTGCCTCATTAAAAACCTTGCCGGAAAAACCTATTTGAGATAAAAATCGGTCTAAGGAAAAAAGAGTGCAACGCGTACTTTAAAACCTAAGGTCTCGATATCATGTGTCGAATTCCTGCTGTGAGTTAGTTCTAAATAATTTATATGAAAGAAAAACGAAAGTCATATACAATAGTATCATTTAAGGATTGATATGTTCCAGTTATTCGACAATGGTTCGTTGTTCATCGTTCTGAGTTTGTAAGATCTTTTTCCAACAATGTCTAGGATTTGGTAGGGTCCTTCCCATTTAGGGCCGATCTTCCCTTCAATGGGATCTCGAGTGTTGAGGGCGACTTTCCTTAGGGATAAGTCCCCGACTTTGAAGTGTCGAAGGTTGGCTCTTTTGTTGTAGTATCTCTCGATTCGTTGCTTTTGTGTTGCCATTCAAACGAGGTAGCTTCTTGCCATTCATCTAACAACTCGAGGCTGGTACTCATGGCCTCGTGATTTGATTCCTCTATTGCATATTGAAATCTGGCTGGGCTCTCCGACTTCGACCGGTACTAAGGCCTCATAGCAATATACTAAGGAAAACGGAGTTTCTCCGGTACTGGACTTCGATGTTGTCTGATACGCCCATAGAACCTCGGGAAATTTTTCTCTCCACCTCCCTTTGGCTTCGTTTAGCCTTCTCTTCAAGTTTTGGATGATAGTCTTGTTCGTTGATTCGGCTTGTCCGTTCCCACTAGGGTGATACGGTGTTGATAGTATCCTTTTTATTTTATGATCTTAGAGGAATTTCGTTACTTTTCTGCCGACGAACTATTTTCCATTATCATATACTATTTCCTCGGGTATTCTGAATCGACATGCGATGTGATCCCATATGAAGTCGATCACTTTTTTTTTCCTAACCTTTTCAAAGGCCTGTGCTTCAACCCATTTAGAAAAATAGTCAATCATGAATAATATGAACTTAGCTTTACCTGGGGCCGATGGCAAAGGACCGACGATGTCCATTCCCCACTTCATGAATGGCCATAGGGATAGGACCGAGTGAAGTTGCTCGCCCGGCTGGTGGATCATCTTTGAAAACCTTTGACATTTATCTCATCTTTGAACGAACTCCTTAGAGTCTTTTTCCATGTTATCCCAATAATATCCTGCTCTGATGACCTTTCGAACTAGTGACTAGGCGCCATAGTGGTTCTCGCAAGTGCCTTCGTGGATTTCTCGTAGAACATAGTCAGTATCTCCTGGTCCCAGGCAGATCGCCAATGGACCGTCGAACGTCCTCTTGTACAATGTTCCATCTTCTTATAATGTGAATCGAGTGGCTTTGGTCCGTAAGGCCCTCGATTCTTTGGGATATGACGGTAGCTTCCCGTTCTTCAGCTACTCGATGTATTTGTTTCTCCACTCCCAGGTTAATCTTGTAGAATTTATTTCAGCATGTCCTTCCTCGATCACAGACCTCGAGAGTTGTACGATAGTCCCCGAGCTGATCTCATCTTCTTCGATTGATGACCCCAAATTGGCAAGTGCGTCGGCCTCGAGGTTTTGCTCTCGAGGGATGTGTTGTAGAGTCCATTCTTTAAAACGGTGCAAGGTTACCTGCAATTTGTCTAAGTACCATTGCATCTTATCCTCTCCAACTTCGAAGGTTCCGTTTACCTGGTTTACCACCAGTAGGGAGCCGCACTTAGCTTATTACTTCTACCCCCAAGCTTTTAGCTAGCTCGAGACCTGCAATCATGGCCTCATACTCGGCCTCGTTGTTAGTCAATTTGGCAGTTTTAATGGATTATCTAATAACATTACCCGTAGCTAATTTCAAAACAATACTGAGCCCGGAACTTTTAACATTCGAGGCACCGTTCGTGAAGAGGGTCCATACCCCCGATGAAGTACCCGATTTAAGTAGAAGTTCCTTTTCCACTTCGGGTACGAGAGTTGGCGTAAATTCAGTCACGAAGTCTGCTAAAATTTGAGACTTAATGGACGCTCAGGGTTGATATTCGATATCATACCCGCAAAGTTCGACGGCTCATTTGTCTAATCGACCCAATAATTTGGGCTTGTGCAAAACATTTTGGAGTGAATAAGTGGTGATCACACATATGGGATAACACTGAAAATATGGCTTAAATTTCTAGATGCGCTTATTAATGCAAGTGCCAATTTCTCTAAGTGTGGATACCTAGTTTCAACATCTCCTAAGGTCCGACTCACATAATTAACAGGAAAATGCATACCTTGTTATTCTCGAACTAACATACCGCTTACCTCTATCTCGGACACTGCCAAGTATAGGTATAACTTCCCATCTGCCTTTGGAGTGTGGAGCAAAGGTGGGCTCGATAGGTGTCGTTTCAGTTCCTCTAATGCTTGTTGACATTCTGGGGTCCATGTAAAATAATTTTTCTTTTTGATTAAGGAAAAGAACCTGTGGCTTCGGATTGATGACCTCGAAATGAATCGACCTAGGGCAGATATCCGTCTGGTTAGCCTTTGAACGACTTTCACACTATCCACAACGGTGATGTCCTCGATGGCCTTAATTTTGTCGGGGTTGATCTTGACTCCCCGATTTGACACCATGAAGCCGAGGAATTTTCCTGAGACGACCCCGAAAGCACACTTTTCGGGGTTAAGATTCATGTTGTACTTCCTCAAGATTTTGAATGTCTCCTGCAAATGAGTCAAATGGTCCTCTGTGCGCAGGGATTTAACTAACATATCGTCAATGTAAACTTCCATGCATTTACCTATCTGTTCTTCAAACATCTTGTTAACTAGGCGTTGATATGTAGCTCCCGCATTTTTTAGCCCAAAGGGCATTACATTATAACAATAGGTCCCAGACTTAGTGATAAAAAAAGTCTTTTCTTGATCCTCCAGGTCCATCTAGATCTAATTGTACCCGGAATAGGCGTCAAGAAAGGTAAGAATCTCGTGGCTGACCGTGGCATCTATCATTCGATCGATGTTAGGCAAGGGAAAAAAGTCTTTTGGACATGCTTTATTCAAGTCCTTATAGTCTACACACATTTTAAGTTTGTTCCCTTTTTGGGGACTACGACTACATTGGCTAACCATTCCGGATATTTTACCTCCCAAATGGACCCTATATTGAGAAGTTTGGTTACCTCGTCCTTGATGAAGGTGACTTTACCTCGAACTGGGGCCTTCTCTTTTGCTTTATTGGTCTGAACTTGGGATCTAGGCTCATCCGATGAGTTGTTATCTCTGGTGGGATTCCTGTCATGTCTAAATGGGACCATGCAAAGCCATCCATGTTATCATTAAGAAATTGGATGAGTTTTTTCCTGAGTTCGAGGGTCAACCCCGTTCCCAAGTATACCTTTCGTTTGGGTAGATACTCATCAGTATCGCCTGTTCCAACTCTTCGACCGTTGATTTGGCTGCATCTGATTCTTCGGGAACCACAAAAGCTCGAGGAGTGAGAAAATCCTCTTCTTCTTCCTCGATTACTTATTTTTCCGATTCGGTCGAGGCTGGAGGCGGTGATTGCTATTTTTTCATTTGTTTATCTTTGGTGCTCGATTTTTGTGAGGTCAAAGGAGTTGATTTTGGCGTCACCTCATCGCTTGCAAACATATCCTTTGCAGCGTGTTGTTCCTCGTAAACAATTTTCACACCATCTGCCGTCGGGAACTTCATCATTTGGTGAAGGGTCGACGGTACTGCCCTTATGTTGTGGATCCAGGGCCTTCCAAGCAGTGCATTGTATCTCATGTCGCCTTTGATGACATGGAATTTTGTGTCTTGGATAGTCCCGACCACGTTTACTGGTAGAATTATCTCCCCGTTCATTGTTTCACTAGACATATTGAAGCCGTTTAGGACTCGAGATGCAAGTACAATTTGGTCTAGCAGGCCGAGCTGCTCTTCTACCCTCGATCTGATTATGTTTGTCGAGCTACCTGGATCCACTAGAACACATTTAACTTGAATTTTATTTAACAGAATAGAAATTACCAGCGCGTCGTTGTGCGGCTAAGAGATGACTTCTGCTTCTTTGTCATTGAACGATAGAGTGCCTTCGGGCATATAATCTAGAGTCCTTTTTATCTGGTGATCGATACCTTGGTGCGCTTGAATATAAACCCTTATGGGATATCGACCCCGCCGATAGTCATGTGGATAACATGCTGAGGTTCTTCTTGCTCGTTCTTTCTGTTGGCGTCTATTTCCCTTGAGTGATTTTTGGCTCGATCACTGAGGAACTCTCGAAGGTGGCCCTCGTTGAATAATCGAGCTACCTCCTCTCTCAAATATCTCCATTCTTCGGTCCTATGGCCATGCGTTCCATGATACTTACACATTAAGTTTGGATTTCTTTGAGAGGGGTTGGTCTGTATAGGCCTGGGCCACCTGGTGTCTTTGACCCTTCTGATAGCCGATACAATCCTCGATCCATCAACACTGATACTGTAATCCGATAATCAAGGCGCTTCTGTGGGGTCTGCAAATTTGTTGAAGCCAGTTTTGCTCATTAGTCCCCGAGAATTCTGCCCTCGTTCACCCCTTCGATCGTTCCGGGTGGAGTTGCATCCCGTACCGTTATTCATTCGATCCGAAACGTACAGCTGATACCGATCTTTATTCGACCGTGATTCTCTATCAATATATCTCTGGTTCTTACCTATCGACCGGTTTGGGTGTACTGAACCTGAAGGGGATCCCAATTGGTTGTCCTCAACCCTAATCTTTGACTGATATCGGTTGTGAACATCTGCTCAAGTCACAGTCGGGTACTCGATCAAGTTCTATTTCAACTGGCGTGATGCAATCGAACTCCGCTTATTTAATCCTTGGGTGGAATCTTGAACAGCCCAATCATCAGTGATCGGTGGTAATTCCATGCGTTCCATTTGGAATAGAGACATGAACTCCCTTATCATCTCGTTATCCCTCTGCTTTACTTTGAAGAGATTTGATTTTCTTGTCGCAACCTTTATGGTCCCAGCAAGTGACTTTACAAATGAATCCGCAAACATGAATAATAAATTGATAGAGTTCGACGGCAAGTTGTGGTACCAAATCATAGCTCTCTTCGACAATGTCTCCCCGAATTTCTTTAGCGTACAGACTCAATTTCGTCATCTTCCAAATCATTACCTTTTACGGTGCACGTATAAGAAGTAACGTGGTCATTGGGGTCTGAGGTCCCATTTTGTATTTAGGTATATCGGGCATACGAAAATTCTTTGGGATGGGCTTCGGAGTCGCACTCGAAGGGAATAGTTTTTGCAAAAACTTCTTGGAGTTCATTCGCTTTAAGATCGGTGGTGCCCCTGGTATCTGGTCAACTCGAGAGTTATACGTTTCCACCTTCTTGTCGTTGGCCTCGATTTTCTTTTCTCCTGATTCTATTCTCTTAGTAAGCTCCTCGAGGATCTTATTATAGAAGGATCGGTTGTCGAAGTGTTATCACACGATCTTTCAGGCACAGGCTCGGTACATCAAGTAACCTCTTGATCGGCTCTATTTGGTGCCCTGTGCTGATTTAGCAACTAAGCGATGGCATTTTGTTGGGCTTGCAGCATTTTAGATATTACTTGGATACTGACTCCTTAATCTCTTCTGCCCTGTGTTCATCGACCGTCAGTTCGACCTTTTCCGCGCATACTTACCTCGGGGTCTATGCCTGAATCCGCATTCAAGGCAACATGAGAACTGACATCAATCGGGTTGATGGGTGGTGCTCCTCCGAGGTCAGCCTGTGGCACCTCGATTCATGGGGCGATAACATTCTCGTTTTCTCCGTGGAGCCTGAGGCCGTTGTCACCGTGTGTAGACGTTTTTTGCGAATTTGACATGATTCAACCTGAAACAAAATTCTTGGCAAGAAACAAGCGTAAAATAGTGTGTTATACCAGAATTAGCACTGAACAATCACTATTATCCTTAGCCCCACGGTGGGCGCAAAACTGTTTACCTCGAAACACGAGTAACAACTAAACTTGTAATGCGGTTATAAGGATACATGATCTAATTTAACATCAATTGATAAACGACTAAATAAATAAAGAAGTTAAGCCATTGGAATGAATCAAAACAGTGCAGTTTACAAGTTATCAAGCTCGATTTGGAATAGGCTCGAGATTAAGCGTTAAGAGCAACAAGAACAATAAGAACAATAAGGACAATAAAGGATTATAAGCGAGTAAAAAAGGAGAGTATTGTTATTTCTCAGTAAGTGAATGTAATCCTCTTTACAAATGAACAGGGTTCCTCATTATATAGTATAGGAATCCTAAATAAGGTATAACTCTAATTTCGGAAATAAAATACATGATTGATACCAATAACTATTAAGGAACCTGTCAATCCCGAAATTCACGCCAAGATTTGTGGTCGATTACGGATATATCTTTATTCCGTTACTCGATGTTAATCTTGCTCGATCTCGATCCTCCAGTCTCCGTGTTCTTTAAGCTCAAGCTTGCTCCGATATGGACTTAATCTCGAGGTAGACCCTCGAGCCCCTAAAATCGGACGTGGTCGATTTTAACCGTATACAATTTCATTTCCGTTTAAGTTAATTACTATAAAACTACAATTTAGATTTTTTTTCCATTCTACTTATCATTTTATTTGGTTGGATACTTATTTATAACGATAACGTTAAAACTATTTAAGTGTCTGAACCAACTTGTACATGTTAGAAACTCTATTTTTCTTTGGCATGTAGAATTTCATCATATTATACTCATATTCCTTTTTAGGTGTCTGAACCAACTTGTACATGTTAACTAGTATTCCCTAAGGTATCTCGCCCATATATTGAGAAACCATTGCCCCCTACTTCTCTCTCTATCGAAAAATGCCAGGTCAAACTACTTATTTCGCTTTGAAACTATGTGGTAATTTAGCCACCCTGAGTTTAAAGGTATTGTAGCCCATCACTGGTATCACTACTCTATGTACCACAACACTTCAAAAAATTTTATAAAACACCTCCAAAAATGAAATAAGTCAATATTTGGCCATATTTTCCACACACACAAAAAAAGGTCTTCTAGCAAGACTAGCGGGACTTCAAAACATGAACACTGCCCGTAAATTTTACTTCCACCAAAATCTCGAGAATGACCTTCGTTACCAGTACAACTTAGTCCTAAAAAATGAAGAAGATTTTAGGAAATTAAAATTACGTGTGCAATGTCTAAACAAGGGAGATGCCAAAACTAAGTTCTTTCACATTTCCAATAATCAACTGCACAGACGTAACATGATCTTAGGGTTAAATGACTTCGTAGGTAACTGGACCAATGAACAAAAGGAGATAAACCCATAATTCTAAAATACTACCATGCAATTTACTCCACTGAACTAAAGTCTAGCCCAAATCTCCACCATAAACCTTATGAGTATGCCCTCTGTGATGAGGACACACTTCACTTATCAAGACCCCTTTCAGAAGTGAAAATCCAACGGGCCATTAATTCATTCAACCTCTGAAAGCCCCTGGGCCGGATGTTCATCACCCAATGATTTTGCAAAAAAAAATTGGACTAACTTTAAGTCGGCTGTAATATAAATTTGCATGATGCTTTTACATCATCAATCATTCCTGTAGATAGTAATAACATCTTTATTACCCTTATACCAAAAGTTAAGAACCCATAACATATCTCGCAATATATACCTATCAGTCTCTGCAACACTATTTACAAAACCATATAAAAAATTATTGTTAATAGAATATGTCCCTTCCTTAAACGCCTAATCAGTCCCAATCAATGTACTTTTCATCTGGGAAGGAGACCTGTTGATAACACCATCATAGTTCAAGAAGCAAACCACTCCTTCCAACACATGTCAGGTTGCACGAGCAACATAATGCTCAAGCTAGACCTTGAAAAAGGTTTTGATAGACTCGAATAGTCCTTCATCCGCAAATCTCTGCATAATTTAGGCTTTCCCACCACCTTCATTAACCTCACCATGAATTGTATCTCCCTTGCTTCCATTTCCATCGTGATAAATTGTAAGCCCACAAAATATTTTGAAACATCGAGAGGCATACGCCAAGGAGACCTCCTCTCCCCTATATTTTGATAATTTGTATGCAATCTTTGAACATCTTAGTTGAGCAAGTCATACTCAACGAAGACTGGACACCAGTTAAGATCAGTAGATCCGGACTGTAACGACCCGATGGTCGTTTTAAGCATTTGCACTTCACTCGCTAGTTTGCGGGCATGAGTAGCTACGTATGATTCATTATGACTTAAGTGAATCGTCGGTTTTGATTTTCAGGTTATTCGGAATTGATTTGGAAGAATGACTCTGAGTTAGAAGCATTAAAATTTGAAAGAATTGACCAAGTTTGATTTTTTGAGAATTTGACCCCGGAACGGAGTTTTGATGGTTCCGTTAGGTCCGGATGATGATTTTTGACTAGGGCGTATGCCCGTATTTTCATTTGGATGTTTCTAGAATGTTTCAGCACAAGTTGGAAAAATTGGAAATTTGAAGGTTTGAAAGTTCGTAAGTTTGACCGGAAGTTGACTTTGAGGATATCAGATTCAGATTGTGGTTTTGGGAATTTGAATAGCTTTGTCATGTCATTTGGGACTTGTGTGTAAAATTTGGGTTTATTCCGGGATGATTTGATATGTTTCGGTGCAAGTTTTGGAAATTTAAAGTTCAAAGCTCATAGATTTTGATTTGAGGTGTAATTCATCATTTTGATGTTTTACGTGGTTTTGAAGCCTCGAGTAGGTTCATGTTATGTTATGTGACTTGTGGGTATGATTGGATATGTCCCGAGGGGCTCGGGTGCGTTTCAAATTGATTTCGGATCATTTTCTTTAATGTTGCAGCTGCTGGTTCTAGTGTTCCGCGCCTGCGACTAGTATTGAGCAGGTGTGATGGTCGCAGGAGCGTTCGTGGAACCGCATAAGTGAGAGAAGGTCGGGTAAGTAATATCGTAGAAGTTGATCTTGTAGTACACCTGTGTGCGCGTAGATGCGGGACTTGGAATCGCAGGTGCGTAAGGATTCGCAGAAGTGGGATTTGACATCCGTTGTTGCGGGGATTTCTGGGCAGTGTTATTTTCGCGGAAGTGAAGGTTTACCATAGATGAGGTGGTCGCAGATGCGACAATTTATTCTCAAATGCGGAAAGTGTTGGGCAGAAGCTATAAAAATCGAGGGTTTTGTTCTTTCTTCATATTTTGAAATGTGGGACTCGGATTGAGGCAATTTTTTAAGCAAATTTCATCACAAGGATTGGGGTAAGTGTTCTCTTCTCAGTTTTGACTTTATTCCATGAATCTATCTTCATTTTTGGCAATTGGTTGATAAATTTTAAAGAGGAAATTGGGGGTTTTGGCGTAAAGTTTCATAATATAAAAATTTGAGTTTTGAACATCAATTTGGAGTCAGATTTGAGTGAAATTAGTATGGTTGGACTCGTAATCTAATGGGTTGTCAGATTTTGTAATTTTTATCGTGTTCCAAGTTTCGGGCTCGGGTTGGGATTTTGGGCCAATTTCTGGTTTTGATTCAAGATTTGACCTTTTTCGATTGGGATTGGTTCCTTTAGCATTGTTTGATGTATTTGAATTATTTTTGGTTAGTTTCGAGCCGTTCGAAGGTCGGAACGCGCGGGATGGTATTTTTGGAGCATCGCTTGTCTCACGCCCCAACCTTGGGAGGCGTGGCTGGCACCCGGTGCCGCACTAGCCCGAGCGAACCACTCTGCAACTTTTTTTTTCTTTGTGACTATCATGGACCAACATGGCCACAACTTGTAATGTACAACTTGTAAGTGGGCAACATTGTATCAATAAACTATCGTTCATAAAACATGAATACATATGGGCCGTTAAGGCCTCTTACATACTGTACAAACTGAACCTCTATCTACAAAGCCTCTAAGATTTACTGACACCAAATGGGACAGGGTACCGGCCTACCCATAAGTCTGTAGTAAAACTCTGACACGATGACACATAGACTTGGTTGCACTCTGAATGAAGTGGAGTCTTACCGATCCTTCGTTGAATGCCAATCTCGTCTACTATGAGGGCTCGTCAAACTGGTTATCTATACCTGCAGGCATGAATGCAGCGTCCCCAACAAAAAGACGTCAGCACAAATAATGTACTGAGTATGTAAGGCAGAACTGAAACGTAATAATAAGTCAACATTAATTAAAGACAAATATAATCAACCTGTAAGTCTGGATAGCTATGTAAATCATGAAATATTTATAATGTCATGCATATGCATACAAATGTCATGTAATGCATAGGTCTGTACGTATATAACATCATTAAGCCTCTCAGGGCATCCCATCATATCATCTCGGCCACTGTAGGCAAATCATCAACGTATACCAGCTGATCAGGTGGTGGTGCGTATATAACGCCATAACCTTTCCCATATCCCCTATACATATATATATACATACATATATATATGCATATATAACGCCGTCTGAGTCATGGGTCAATGTACATGTATAAATGCATGAAATATATAAGAAATACGTTAATAAGATTTTCTCAGAATGCCATAAAAATCAACATGCCTTACGGATGAACATTATCAAATACGTATTTTTCTAGGACCCATGAACAGAAGATAATAATAATTCACATGGGGAATCAAGAATATAGACACCCCTAGTATTTCTATGAATAGAGTAATTTATGGAAACCGTGTGTTTGCTCATTTCTTATGTATAATTTAGACCATGCCAAAAAGAAAGAAGGGATGGCCTTAACATACCTGGAGTAGGGAAAACTCCGTATAATACTCTTGGGAAGGATTTCACCGTACTCCCTTAGAGTTGCAAAATCCCATTGTTCCCATCACAAACGTTGTCTACTAAACTCCATCCAAAATGTTGCAGCAACAAACCAAGCAAATCCAACTACCAATCTCAAATTCATGGAGAATCATCACAATCCAAAGACTACTTAGTGACAGAAGAACTAGCATCCCCTCATGGCATACAAATACAAGCACATACGTTAATAGAGCCATGGACTACTATTTTCCTTCAAGGTGTCTGGTAGGAAGGTCTTAACATGCTACTTCTCTGCAATATTTTTAGTTCTACATTTACTGTAAGCCTCAAAAAGAAAACTGCGGAAGTCACCAAGGGTTTGCGAATCGAAAAAAAAAGTATCTCCATCATGTCCAGATTTCTTCAAGTAATGCCATAGTTATTAAAAATGTAAATTCCAGGCTAATAGCTAATTAACGGCAGCCAGAAGGACTATTAACGTTTTTCTCTTATTATTGCAATGTTTTGGTATTGGAAGTATTAGGAAAGAGTTGCATTGGATTGAAGTGTCTTTTAGGATCAATTATCAGAACACTAACGTTTTTCTATTGGAAATGAAATTTGCAAGGTTTTTGTCATGACCCAAAATCCCTAAGGTCGTGATGGCGCCGGACACAAGGTCAGGCAAGCCAAAACATTAACTAATCGAAATAACTTTCCGTTTAAAAACATTTATGAAGACACTTCGTTTCACTTCATTACATAATAACCAAATAAAAGTCTGTTAATTAAAAATAATGGTTTAAAAGATTACACTTAAGAAACTATATCCCAATACATATCCCAGAACCCGGTGTCACAAATACATGAGAAACTTCTAAGAATTTATACAATTATAAATCGCTTGCCCGAGGAACAAATTGGACAAAGGCTCAACATAAGGTATAAATACATAGAAGGGAAACTCTGTCATCTGCGGATGCCTCCGGATAAATACAGCCCGTATAATCTCGAAGTGTAGCATGAGTACATAAACAGATATGTACCCAGTGAGTATCCCGTCTAATCTCGAAGAAGTAGTGACGAGAGGTCGACTTGACACTCACTAAGGTCCAATCATATAAATGGGATAGAATATGATGAAAGCGGTAGGCATGTGAAGGCAGTTAAACAAAAAAATATATATATATGAGTCACAGAATTCCGAGTAATTTCAAAAGAAATGAGTGAATAAGTAGTTTCTCCTTCATTTTTCCCCAAATATCTATCAAGTCCTTATCCACGAAGTTATTTAACAATCTATATCCTTAAATCAATTTAACAACTTAAGTCACAAGGGGTNATATATATATATATATATATATATATATATATATATATATATATATATATATATATATATATATATATATATATATATATATGTGTGTATATATGCCGAGGGTCGTTCGGGCAGAACCAACAATAAAAATAAAATGTGCATTGCCGAGGATCGAACGGCTCATCCCATAAGTGCATTCTTACAAATCAATCATAAAGCTCCCCCCGCTCGCAAATCATACCTGCGACTCGGGTGCTGACACGTTTATACATAATTAACATAAAGCTCCCCTAGATCGCGAATCATACCTGCGACTCGAGTGCTGACTCTTATATATAATTAACATAAGGCTTCCCTCGATTGCGAATCATACCTGCGACTCGAGTGCTGACTCTTATATATAATTAACATAAAGCTTCCCTCGATCGCGAATCATACCTGCAACTCGAGTGCTGTCTCTTATATATAATTAACATAAAGCTTCCCCCGAATCATACTTGCGACTCGAGTGCTGACTCTTATGTGCTGTCTCTTATATATAATTAACATAAAGCTTCCCTCGATCGCGAATCATACCTGCGACTCGAGTGCTGACTCTTATATATAATTAACATAAAGCTTCCCTCGATCGCGAATCATACCTGCGACTCGAGTGCTGACTCTTATATATATATATATATATATATCGGATTTATCAATAAGCTCAGTAGAGGCTATTCTTGTAACAAGGATTAATTCACTGGAAATTCATAGGCAACTCTGTACCATTTGCATACTAGTTCAAGATAATAAGCATACTGTTGCAAAGATAATAAGCAACTCAATGTTTGGCTAAAGATACACATAAGGCATGTAATGGCATGCTTGTGAGTCCTAAAACTACCCGACATGATATAATAGTTGCTACGTACGGACTCTCGTCACCTTGTATGCACGTAGCCCCCAAAATAATTACACATTGCATGTAGAACACCTATGGGGACAATTCCCTCTTACAAGGTTAGAAAGGAGACTCACCTCGCTCCGAAGATTCATACCCGGCTTCCAAGCCTCTATGTTGACTTCAGTGGATGCGCAACGCCCCCAAACTATCCAAATAATGATAAACTAATAAAAATATACTCAAATATTTGTTAAAAATTCAGATTATATAAACTCCCATCTCCACTCAAGGAATTGACCAAAATACCCTCGGGCCCACGTGCCTGGATTCCAAAAATTTTCGAAGATAAATTCTACCCATAACTTTACTAACTCAAATATACAATTTGTTACAATTTTCATGCTCAAATTCATGGTAAAAGTCCAAAATTCCAAGTTCTAGGTCCTCCCCAAAAATTCCAAATTTATACAAATTTTCCATGTCTAAATCCATGTAAGATCACATATTTAATTCAAAAATAGGACGAAATCACTTACCTTGTGTTGCTTGGTGAAAATCCCTCATTGAGCTCTCCAAAATCATCTAAGCCAAATGAAAGAAATGGGCCAAAAATCGTGTTTAAAACAATCTGCCCATGCTTCATCGAGTTGTACCTTGCGGTTGTGTTGTGCAGGTTGTGCATCATATTACAATTTTCCCTTGTTGAACACCTTCTGTTAAAACATACATAACTCCTTGTAGAAATATTCAAATATTAAACGGTTTAAAGATTTAGAAACTAGACTCAGAGATCTTTAATTTGATAGGTTGCAAACCATATAACTCTTTATATATTCCTAGATATGAGCTTCTAAAGTCGGCTTCATGCATCAGAAAATTTTGGCAAAACTGCTCCACCAGCCATTTTCAATCGGTCATAACCTTTTGCACAAAATTCCAAATAATAAATCGTTTAATGTTCTGAAAACTAGACTTCAAGATCTACAACTTTTATGTTTTGAAAATTTTCAGATTCCTTATATATTCTTATATATACACTTCCAAAGTTAGCTCTTTGATGCATAAATTGCTGTCCCAATACAGATTTGCTGCAGAATATTCAGCAGCTATTTTGGTTCGAAATTCATTCCATTAACCTTCCGAAATCAACCCGAGACCCTCGGGACCTTAACCAACTATAACAACATGTCCCAAAACATGATGCGAACTCGCTCGAGGCCTCAAATCACATCAAACAACGTCGAAATCATGAATCGCACTCCAATTCAAGCTTTATGAACTTTGAAATTTCAAACTTCTACATCCGATGCCGAAACCTATCAAATCACATTCGATTGACCCCAAATTTCGCACACAAGTCATATTCGACATTACGGACATGCTCCAACTTTCGGAATTGAAATCCGACCCCGATATCAAAAAGTCAAACTCTCGGTCAAACTTCTCAAAAACCTTCAAATTTCTATCTTTAGCCAAATGACCTCCGGACATCCGAATTCACTTCAGATGGCGCTCCCAACTCCAGAATCACCATACAGAGCTATTCCCAGAATCGGAATCCAAAACGGACCTCTATAACACTGAGATGCCTTCCAACCAAAACTTATAAAATTCTTCCAAAATACTAACTTCCACAATATACGCCGAAACGCTCCCGGGTTATCCAAAACCCGATCCGGATATACGCCCAAGTCTGAAATCATCATACAAACCTGCTGGAACCTTCAGATCCTGATTCCGAGGTTGTTTACTCAAAATTCTAATCTTAGTCAATTCTTCCAACTTAAGCCTTACGAAATGAGAATTTTCCTTCCAATTTGACTCCGAACTTCCCGAAGTTCAACACCGACTAAACCTACGAGTCATAACACCTGAAACGAAGTTACTCATGACCTCAAATGGCTGAACGACGCACTAGAGCTCAAAACGACCGGTCGGGTTGTTACATTTTTGTTTTAAAAGCTTTAAAGTTGAGGTGTCTTTTGATTAAAGAATTAGGATGCCACCTACTAATAATTGACTAAGAGTCATTTTCTCAAAAAGAGTTTTGCTGCCACGTTTCTTTTACTTTGATACTTATCCAAAGTTTTCGATTAATTTAATTAGGTGATATTCTGTTATCCGGTAATTAGCCAATTACCTGCATAATTAAAAAACTGTTCAACTTACTTAAAATACTACTTACTTTTAACACACCTTATACACCTTATACATCATACTGTTATGGCCATGTGGTACCATATAAAATAAATATACACTATTAATACATATATTTTCTCAACTTATAATTTTTCTAATCTCGTATAAAGAACAAAAATTTCGTGTACGCTTAATTCTTAAAATGGTAAAGAGATAATCTTCTTTTCTTGTGAGAAAATAATTCCTATCTTTGCAATAAAGAAAATCTCATAGCTTTCTTATATCGTGTGTATAATTTAAAACATATTTGAAAGTAGTAATATTAATAACTATATAAAATCATATTTTTTTCAAACCATTTTTTTTTTCTTTACAAAAATGTTCCACTTAAAATACCATATCAAATATATATAACGTTATCAAGGTTGTTAAATTTACGGGGCGTAACAGCTTCGCTTGCTCGGTATTGGAATTGGCTTGTTCGAGGTAACTCTTCTAAACTTAGTGCAGAGAGTATGAAACTCCGCATTACATATTATGAGATTGGTATTGAGGTGACGCACATGCTAGGTGATGGGCGTGTGGGCGTGCACCCTGTGAATTGGGACACTGTTGTTCCCATGGCACTGTATAGTGTCCCTAATTGTGTTGATATATGTGTTTTCACCACGTGATATAGTAATTGAGTTGTCATCATGCTAGATATCATGTTTAGACTTATGTCGATACTGTTGGGACCCACTGAGGTAATTTCTGTTGTTGAGTTATCTTCTTTCATTGTTTTATATACTCATTCATACGCATATCACATCTCAGTCTCTATTGTTATTTATTGATATGTCACATCATCATATTCGGGCTAGTTTTATGACATTGTGAGCCCGAGAGGAAGAGACTGGAGAGATTGATGTCTGAGTGAGGCCGAGGGCCTAATTGTGAGGATATTTATGGGATCGGGTTGCACACCGAAGCATGTTTATTTATGGGATCGGGCTGCATGCCGCAGCATGCTTATTTATGGGATCGGACTGCAAGTCGTAGCATATTTCATTGATTATGCCATGATTGGATTGATATAGCGCTTGGGATAAAGGAGCCCCTCCAGAGTCTGTACACACCCCCAGTGAGTGCTGGTACCTACTGAGTGCGAGTGACGAGTGATTGGAAGGACTGAGTTACTGTGAGGACTAAGTGACTGGGAGGACTGATTGACTTGGAGGACTGAGTGAATTGATACTCCGAGAGTATGCATATAGTTTTATCACTGAGTTGCATCGCATTTGATGTGCACACTTGACATACAGGCATGGAGATGCATTTTTTCTCATGCTATATAGTATCACGTCATTCATGACTTTTTACACATATTGATATGTGGGTATAGAGAAGTGTTTTTGCACTTGTTATTTGGAAAGAAAATGAAACTTCTTACTTATAGTTGAAAGAATTTTGGAAAAAATCACAGTTTTCAAACTTACCTGTATTTTTGGCATCTTTGGCAAAAAATTTGAGTTTTCACTGAGATATTTTTGAAAAGAATGCCTATTTTGTGGAACTGTGAATGAGTTGAGCATTTTTACTTCTGAGATACCCCTTTTACTACTTATATTACGCTGTTATGAACTGTTGTTGAATATCGGTATTGGACCTAACCGTGTGATAGCTCATCACTACTTTCAACCTAAGGTTAGGTTTGTTACTACTCAGTACATGAGGTCAGTTGTACTGATACTACACTTCTGCACATTGCGTGCAGATATTGGCTGTTGTTGTTGATGTGTTCGAGGATTGCTGGATTTGAAGATGTACATGCGTCCCTGTTGTAGCTGCCTACTTTGTTCGGGATAGCCTTAGATTATAAAACTCGGTTTATGTACTTTTCAAACACATTATGTATTTATTTCATTTCCGCTTTGTAAACACTATTCGTAGGAGCTCATGATTTGTACTACCAGTCCTTGGGAAATGTATAAAATTCCATAGATTACTTCATTTAATTGTCTTGTTAATATAATTGAAATTGCATAATTATTAGTTGGCTTACCTAGCGGGTTGAGTTAGGTTCCATCACGACTATTGGATTTGGGGTCGTAACACGGACCGCCAGTTTCACACCTTCTATTTGTTGACTACCTTATCGTATTCTCCCAAGATGATATACAAAACGCCAGCACGATTATCAATATATTCAACTCCTTGCACCTCTAGTCGGGGCAAACAATAAAATTCTCCAAATAAAAAATCTTCTTCTCCAAAAATGTTCCCATGAACACCAAAGCAGGTTTAACAAATGTGCTCAAAATTTGCTCATCTATAAATTTTGGCAAATACCTTGGATTTCATCTTTCAACTCATTTTCCTAAAGGTAGGGATTACCAATTCATTATTGAGAAAATGAACAATAAGTTATCAGGTTGGAAATCAAAGCTACTAAACCTGAGCGGGCAGAACTACTCTAATCCATTCTCTATTGGCCACCATCCCTAATTATTCCATGCAAAACGGTATCATTCCCGCTTCTACTAGAAACCCCATTGACCGTATTGAACAAAATTTCCTTTGGGGTTCTACCCCGAAAAAAGGAAGATTCACCTTGCCAACTGAGATGTAATCACCACACCAAAAAAACTTGGGGGATTGGGACTATAAAGGACCCATGAAATATTTTCACAATGCTAGCAGGGCTGCTCTGGCGTTTCAACAGAAAAGCAAATACTTTGTGGGCCAAGGTTCTCAAAGCAAAGTACGTCCAGCACAGACGTACAAAGACATACCAAGTAAAACCAACTGACTCTATGTATGGAAAAGTATGACCAAAGCCCATGGTCTCTTCCAATCAGGGTTCTCTTGGGGCTTAGGTGATGGAACTACCATCAACCTCTGGAATGACAACTGGCTACCAAATAACAACTGCCTCAGCAAATCCATCCAAAGTCCTCTCACCCACAAGTAGGAACAACTTATAGTCTTTTCAATCATATCCAACCACTCTTAGATTCTCGATAGGATCTCATTAACTCTACCTTCTGATATCATAGACCAAATAAAACTCACATACATTCCTTTCTCAACCCACAAACCAGACCACTCTTTATGGAACCAAACAGCATTGGGTACTTTACCACTAAGTCAGCTTATCTACTTCAGCTACATATCACAAACAGCATTTCACTGGCCACACCAACCAACAGCTAAAATTCAAGTTCTTAAGTAAGTTAAAATTCTTCCTCTAGCTTCTGCTACACCAGAAATTCAATACTAGGGACTTTCTATTCAAAAGAAACATACTTCTTTCAAATTTTTGTCACTTTTGTCTTGACCTAATGGAAGACACACACCACATTTTCTTTACATTCATAAACCCCTACCACTTATTGCTTTTGTTTAATATACCCATACCTCAAAAACACAACCTTGACACTTGGCTCAAGGAAATGTGTAAAACGGACATCACCATAACACACCTAACTCTTCTATCAATACCCCATACTCTACCCTTCTTCCATTCCTCCTTTGGAACATCTGGATACTAGGAACTCCAACATCTTCAACCATACAACTTCTACTACTTGCCCAAAAAAATTATTTTGCAAGTCTCGGAAGTCATATCACTCACTATGACTACAACTCCCCCAAATCCCAAACATCAAGTTCCAATCAAATGGCTACCACCACCTCTAATGCTTTACAAGCTCAATGTTGATGGTGCCTTTGATTCAAATAGCCAAACCAGTGGTATATGGGACTGATCAGAGACCACAATAGCTCATGAGTCGTGGGACACAAAGCGTGATCGCAACATCCGCCTTACATACTGAGTTGCTTGCCCTATTAGCAGGGCTAAAACTTGTTTTAATGAATCCCTTTCCATATTATAGTGGAAATAGATTCTGAGGTATCATACAATTTATTTAATTCTCAACAACATCGATATTCATATCTTATTGTTGATTGCAGTTTTCTTCTTGATGTTGTTGGACTTGATGCGATAACTCACATATATCAGGTAATTATGTGGTTGACGCTCTAGCAAAATATGGACGAACCATGCATCTAGCAACAACGGAAGTAGACAACATAATATTCTGGGGAACACTTCCGGACTTTATTAATGCTTTCAATAATCACAAATTGGGAAGAGTTGCTATGCGATCTCTCCCCTTGTTATATAATAACTGAATCTTATGCTTTCTTTTAGATCATCTCCAACCCAACACCAATTTTGACACCAAACACCGTCTTAGAGTAAGATTTGGTACCTTTTTTTGCTGCAATCCAACACCATTTGTTACACCATTTTGGTGTACGAACTATTCACCATTATTTTAATATTATATTTTAGCATATAACACTTTTAATTTAATATATTATAATTTTTTAATTAAAAATGGTTGTTATGTAATATCTTTATAATATTAATTTAATATTTTAATTTTGGTGGATAATTTTTATAAATTAATTTTCGTATATTTTATTTTTATATAAAATTGAAAGTGAATTTTGTTATAAATTATATTTGTATAAAAATATATAACCATAAAAAAATGAGAATACAAAAATAAAATATAATATGTTGTTAATAAATAACACAACTTTCATTGATTATCGTAAAAATAAATATTTAATACAATAGCGAGTGACATAGATTAAATTGAAAATGCATTAAATAAAATAATGGGATGAGAAAATTATAACAATAATCTAGTACTCTGGAAGGCCGCTTCCCGATCCACCAATATCATTAAAATATTTAGTGTATGGGACAGAGGATTGTTGTGGTTGTGGCTGTTGAAATTGTTGATTTTTTTTATTCATTATTCATTTTTATTCTTGTCGAATAAATTCACGAATATTTGGATCATCGATAGAGTCAAAATTAGACAATAAAATTTTATTTTCTTCTTTAAATTTTTTTAGTTTCAAAGCTTTATCTTTTATCTCCATATCTCGCTGCCTGTCTGCACTTGACTTTTCCAACAATTCAACATTTTGGGACAAAAAAATTAAGGATAAAGATGCTCATTTTGCACTTTGTAATGCATTAATAGAACTTTTATGAGAGCAACATACTAATCTTGTAAGCTGAATATTTATGTAAAAATTAAACTAAAATTTACCATAATGTAATATTTATTTAATTATATCTTATCAATAATTTCATTTTTATTTGAATTATACATTAATATGTATAATGTATGATATTTTCTTATAATTTATATTTATTAAAAATTTAAGATATAAAATAATTTTATATTAAATGATATAATATAGAAGAGAGAGAGAGAGAAGAATATTAAGGGAATATTCTTATTTGGTGTAAATAATAAGAATCCAGAACCTAAATATGGTCTTTTTGGACTCAAATGACCGAAATGAGTGAAAAAAATACTTAGTGACCAAAATACATATAGTGCCCTTTTAAAGAGCGCTATACCTTAACGTTCATTGGAACCTTAAGGTATAGCGTGCTTTAAAAGGGCGCTATATGTATAACGCCTTTTATAACGGTGCTATGTGTGAATTTGACAAGACTGCCAAATCTAGCGCCTTTATAAACAGCGCTATACATACTTTGTGGGCCCACCAAACTCTTCTGCGCTTAACTAAAATAACAATAATTCGAATGGGTATAGCGCCCTTATTAAAGGCGATATACCTCAAAAAATTCAACTCCCCCGATTGAGCATTGCCTTATTTAAAGACGTTAAGGATTTTGTAAAAGATCCGTTCAAAAATATTCTCAAGTGTTGGTAATTTTTTCTTCTTGTTAAATTCTCAATCCCTTTGACATAATGTCTGACGAGCGAAGAAGTAGAGTTTCATTATATTAGGGGGGGTGAGGTTGTGGTGGAGAATAACTCAATAAGCTATAGTTTATCTCCACATTGTCATGTTAAGTTGCCACATACAATGGAGTACGATAGATTGGTATCGTTGTTGTGTAAAAAAATGAGTGTGAGCAAACGTTCAGTGAATCTTAAAGTAACCGGAAGATATCCATATTATGTCACTCCGCAAGGGGTTGCTTGTTACGCTGAGTTTAACATCTAGGATGATGAAACTCTTAGTGATTTTTTGAGGACTCCGAATGAATACCGGGAATTTCTTTTGATAAAAATGTTGGAAATGTACGTCAAGGTTGAAGACGTTCGCAATAATGAGGTTTCCCAAAGCGGGGACATCCCTCAGTCATCGAGTGGTTATTCTGGAGCAGTTTTAGCCGAACGTATTTCGGCTGAAAGAGTTTGTCCTGATCTAAACTTATCTCCACGGGGGAATGAGGAGCGAGTGAATAATTTCTCTCTTGCTTTACATAATCCACAAGACGAGTGGTAAACTTCAATTTTTCTTTGTGTTACGATATTTATTTTTGCTGTATTGAATTTGTCTTAGCACTCATATATTCCACAGGGGATACCGGCCATATATTAATTTATACAAGTTATGAACCAACGCGCAGTTATGTCCTTGAATTCATTTTATTTCATATCCACCGATCCGTGGAAGAGACCAAGGAAGAGTAAGATTGATTAAGGGCCAGCAGGCGGGTCTAGAATAGGAATATGCATAGTTCTGGTGTATTGGATCATGGTGGTCCATCCGGGAGTCATCCCCAACAAGATAATGTCCATCATGGGATATCAACACATTACGATTTGTAAGTGAAGTGATATAGCTATATGTAAAATATTTATCAATTTGAGTAACTCATTATTTTGTTGGTTGTGCAGTGAAAACGAGAAACTTGAAGGTCTTGCCCTTACTCAATTGCCCGAAGACGACATATTTAATCGGGACCTGGCAGATGCACAGAGTCAGGAAGAGAACAGTGATTATGACCACAATGCTGATGAGTCCGGAGATGACACACCCTTCCTTAATGAGGGTGGTGATGAGGAGGAAGAGAATGCTGACCTGATTTGACAAGGGAGCATGCTCCACCCCCCGTTAGAAACAAGAGTGTACGAGTCCCAAGTGCCATTTCCTTCAAGAGAGATTCCATACCTTGATCATTTTCCAAGTATGCCGGATGTGGATGCCCTCACAAGGGATATTAACGAAATTCGGATATCAATGTGGGATGAGTCTAGACCAACGGTGCTATCAAAGGGCATGCTTTTTTCTGATAAAACGCGCATAAGCAGGGCGGTGAAAATATACAGCGTAAGAAAGTGTCGTGAGATGACAGTATCGGAGTCAACTCCTGAGGTATACAAGTTTGTTTTCCATAGATTGTTTACGGGTCATTCGACTCTGCATGCGAGAAAGAAGAAAACAAATATGTGGAAAGTGGGTAAATACATTGGAACCCACACTTGTGAATTGGACACATTCAGTGGGAATCACTTCAACTTGGATGTTGACTTGATTTCTCTTGTCTTGATTCCACACTTTGAAGCATCCATAAGGTACAACATCAAAGAGTGTATTACATCCGTCCACCAGGAATATGATTGTACCATTACCAATAGAAAGGCATTTCTCGGGCGCAAACGTGCATTTGAAATTGTTTATGGTAACTGGGATAAGTCATTTGCATCTCTATCTAGGTACATGGCCACATTGCAACACTTTAACCCCGGGACCGTTGTTGAATGGAAACTTGAGTGGAGTCCAGAAATACCAGAATATCTATTCAAATATGTGTTCTGGGCATTTAAACTAGCAATTGATGGTTTTCTGCATTGCCGGCCGGTAATATCCATAGACGACACTCATGTCTATGGAAAGTATGATATTAAGTTGTTGATCGACGTTGCAGTAGATTCTAATGGAAGTATATTTCCTTTAGATTTTTCTATTTGTGCCAATGAAAGCCAAGAGACGTGGACACTGTTTTTGAACCACTTGAAAGAGCATGTTGTCAAATAGCATTCAGGTATTTGTCTAATATTTGATCGGCATGGTGGTATTATAAGTTCTATAGAGAATTTGCCTGCATAGCAAGAACCGTATGCCTACCACCGTTACTGTATAAGGCACCTAAAGGCCAATTTCCAGAAGGCGCATCCCAACAAGAATTTTTATGAATTAATGTGGATAGATGCAACAGACCACCTAGAGCATAAATTCCGGAGACACATGGAATCTATCATGTAGAAAAATGAGGAAACCTATCGTTGGTTGATGCGACATAATCCTGAAAAGTTGACTTTGCATGCGGATGGTGGCAGAAGATGGGGAATTCTGATTACAAATGTGTCAGAGCCTTTCAACGGGTTATTAAAGTCTGCACGAGGATTGCATATCACTGCCATGGTGCGGATGTCATTCAAGCAGATGGCGGAGAGGTGTGTAACGTCATTTATGGAAAGGGATGTTAAATTTATGCCACTAGCGATGAAAATATTTGAGAAATACAGGAGGCAAGCACATTGGCATTAATTTTTACAGTATTTCCACAACCGAAATATTTTTGAAGTTCGTACCGCTATCCATCAAAACTAGGGAATAATGTACACACCATAAATGAATCTAGAAGGTTATGCTCTTGTGAGAAATGGTCCATCTACCACATGTCGTGCTCACATGCCATCAACTGCTTTCAACATACAGGTTTAGGTCCAACCAACTACGTTGATAAATAATATAGTGTTGCTGCATACTTAAACACCTATAGTGTGCAGTTGCAGCCAGTGGGTACTGAGCATTATTGGCCGCCGGAGCCATTTAAAATTGTGTGTAACAAGGAGTTTTTGCATTAGCGATAGGTGCAAAACAGAATGCGTATACAGAACCAAATGGATGTTGGTGATACCGTTCATAAGCGCAAATGTGGCATATGCTCGCAAACAAGACACGACTGTCGAAAATGTCCTTCAGCTGGTTTGGGTGGCGGTGGTAATCCATCTCCTGGTAGAATTTCATCTAATGTTCCCAACTATCAAGGATACACGTAGTGTTTTGTTTCTGTAATGTGTTTGTAATAAGTGTATGTACTTGTTTATGTTGTAGAATGTATTAAACAAAATTATGTTTCAATTACTGTTAAATCTTATTGATATTTAACATTATCATACAGATAAACAATCTAAAATACTTCAGTGGAGTAAATTAATGAATTTCTACCTCCCGTTTATGTTATCAAAAATAGTATTGGATTAAAAAACCAAACTTGTTACGTTGACTTTTGAATTTCAATATTGCTAGCATTATATCGAAGGCTAAAATTATCAGAAAACTACACTGTCGAAGAAGGAAGATATTAGATAATTATGTGAATATATATAATTAGTCATAGTCACGTATGTAATAAGATAGCACAGTTAAATATTACGTTATGTGTGTTGTCTTTTCGACCTGAAAAGTTGCCCGCCTGCAAAAGCTATCTTCTGAAAAAGTTGTATTGTACCCGAAAGAATCTTTAACATGTGAAGCATAGCGCGGTTAAATACTACGTTATGCGTTTTTTCTTGCCTATAAATAACTAGCGCATTTTAGTTATTATCTACGCTTAACCAAAACAAATTGCAAAACTTTCCATAAATTTTCATTTTTCTTGCATTAACAAATGTCTGGAAGCAAAGACCAACCAAGGTGCTATTGTGGCAAACGATGTATGATGAAGTCATTTTGGTCTGATGGTCATGTTGGGCGCAGATACTGGATGTGTCTAAACAGGTTTGGAGGAAATGACGGAAATTATTGCAATTTTGAGGAATGGTATGGTGATCCCATTAACTAGGAATGCTACAAAGAATCTTTGCAGTATATTTGGAATATGAATTGTGAATACCAACGCCGTGAGTCTGGCATAAAACGAGAAATTGTGGCATTGCAGGAGAAACTAAAAGAGGTGGAAGAAGAAAAAAATAAAATGTAAGAGAAATTTAAGTGGTTGGAGGAGAGAACAATAGGCGGTAGTGACTAAACAAACACATGTATGTGTTGAGTGTAGTATTTTATCTTTATGCTTTACGTGTCATGTATTTTCATTAGTTGTACTGGATTTAAATTATGTTACGTTACTATGTTTGTGTTTGTGTTGTAGTATTAAAATAATGAAGAACCGGAGAAATAATAACATAATGCGTATATAATGTAAACAATAAAAAGAGTTGCTATTATTTACATAAAATAATACTTACAGAAAATACAAAAAAAATATCAATGTGTCCCACAACATGTGTGCTTCAATGCAACCACTGGCCTACGGCACATCCCATCCCGCCCGGCTACACTATCAGGATCATCCTCTTCGCGTTGCCTCTTTATCGCAGGATGCGCGGCAACATGATCGTCAGTAGGGCTGGCAGGCTCGGTAGAAGAGGTCATTGGTCCAACAGTAACCTATAGAATAATAAGTTATTTCACTATATGAAAATATATATTAGTAATGTACGTGTTAAGTCACAACAAATGTCTTATTATGGTCTCGTCAGGCTCCTGAATATAATCATCCGTCGCAGCCAGGTCAGTATCGCACAAAGTGGCATCCGTGATGTGCGAGGATGAAGCCTTAATAAGAAAAACATAAAGAAATTAATTGCTAATCAATGAAATATCCCCAACATCCCTCGATGATGAGCCATAAATCATTCGGCGCCTACTAACAACATCTCGGGTCGGTCGATCCTCAGCAACGGTCGATGGGCCTGGAAAGTATTGATCCTAATCCTCTCGCGTAATGCTCGTGACCGTGATCAACAATGGATCTGACGGGTCACCTGATCCTCAATAGGTGCCTTAACACCCTCTTGCTGGGGACCACCTCCTCGCCGGCCCCCACGACCTCGTGGAGCACGCCTGCCACGTCGACCATGCTCCGGCTGAACTGGTGCCCCACGATGGTACTGCTCTGGCACCACATAAGCAGGGGCGTGTCCTAAGTGCTCATCATCTCGGACTCGCCGCAGTGTCCGGGCGGCCAGCTCTATAACCTGCCGTCCATACTCGTGCAAGGTGGCCACTCCCCCGTCGGCATTCTGCTGCATCTGCAGTCCTAACTGCTGGAACAAATTTAGGCCAATAGCCTGCACAACTTATAAAATATAAATTACGGAATGCTATTAAAGTTATAAGTAAGTATACCAAATAACATACCAGTGCCTCATGCCTCCCAGCGTATGGAACGTACCGACCGCTTGCGCGATAAATGGGATTTCCGATGAAAAGTTGGATAACACTGCGGTACCAGCCCATATAATCATGCTCAGTATCTTTCCAGCGCGGTGAAGGGGGGCGGGGGGGATCAGATCAAGTCGCCGGTCCCAAGTATCGATATGCGCCTCTAGCCATGCCATATATGCCTGGTCCACCCCTGAACGATCATCCTGCTGGAAATGTGTGGTATGCCAGGCGGGCAGTGGAAGTCAAGTTGTGGGCGGCCAAACTGTCAAAGTACCCGCTCGGTGGCATGATGCTCCACAATATCAAGGCACATCAACGGGACGAAAGAGCTCCAAATAAGTCGGCCAACCGAGCAATAATCGGGCAAGCCAATTATCAGCTCGTCGATGTATGGCCCCCAAATGAACTATTAAGTAAAAACAGAAAACGTGAGTATACATAATACATATGAAGCCATGCCAAATAAACATAGGTATACATTTACCTGTGCGCCCTCCAACAAATCTAACAAATCCATGCGCAAGGGGAGATTATGTCGAGCCTCGTACTCTCATCCATATCCCTGCCGGAGAACCCACCTCCTAGCTAGAGGGAGAAACGGAGGTGGTGCACCCGGAGCTAATGGTGGTAGAGGTGGCTGCAACTGTAGGAACCGCTCCCAGGCTCAAACCTAACATACAAAGTGGACGTAAAATTTAAGATATGTTTTTACTAGGTATGTTATAATGAATAGAGTATTCGAATATGTTTTCACCTTTAGCAGTAGCAAAAATCCAGCAACGTCACGCTGGGTTCCCATGCTTGCCCGGCACATCTGCTAGTACAAGTAGCCAAGAACAACAACACCCCAGTTGTACTAGAGTAAATCATCTAGCTGCTCAAGATGATGTACAAATCTCAAGCTGACTAGGTTCCCCGAAGTGTTCGGGAACAAGACCCCTCCAAACATAAGGAGCAGCGACAACCTCGTGTACTGGTGAATATGAAGCTCTGGTGTATCATATGTGATGTCAGGGTGCAATGTCTCCAAATGGTCTCTGATAGTCTTCAACTGTAGACGACTGGCCCCAGACAGTGCAGTCTCCTCCTGTGGCCGTAAACAGGTGAGCCGCATCAGTATGGCAGGGTACTGCCCACCTATCATCTCTCTTATGGCATGCAGCAGAGCAACAAGGTGTCCATCAATAGGCAGCCCATACATGACCTTCACGTCCTGCATCGTGATGGTGACATCACTAATGGGCAAGTGGAATGTGTGCGTCTCCGGTCGCCACCGCTCTATCAGGGCTGTGATCAAAGATCAATCGAGCTGCAACCGGCCGATCTGCACAATCCTATAGAAGCTCGTATCCTGGAGGCGTCTGACTACACCGGGATGGAGAACGTGGCCCTTGAGAAAGCCTCACTTGTTGTCCACTCTCCTGGCGCGGAAAGTCTGCGCCAGTAAATGTCCCTCCCATATGTGGGAGGACCTATGATCTCCCTGTAACAAAAGTAGTTCCATGCTAGCAGGTCCGGGATGCATAGGCGGAACCTCCATATCGTCTACTGTAAATTAAACAAGATTAATTACATGTTAGTTTTATTATTTCTTATGTTTGTTTGTTACTCACTTATTTTTTACTACAATAAAATTAAATAATTAATTTTTATAATTATACAAGGTTTAATTATTAAGTATTCACAGATGAGTTCCAGACTCGATATTTGAGGCCCACTAGTACTAAGATATCCTGAATTCTTGTATGTGTTATTTTTATTGATTTATATATTTGTTTTATTATTTTACATGTTAGTTTTATTATTTTACTTGATTGTTTGTTACTAACTTATTTTTTACTATAATAAAATTAAATAGTTAATTTTTATAATTATACAAGATTTAATTATTAAGTATTCACATATGGGTTCCAGGCTCGATATTTAAGGCCCAATAGCACCAAGATATCCCGAATTCTTGTATGTGTTAGTTTTATTAATTTATATATTAGGTCTATTATTTTACATGTTTTATTTTATTTGTTTGTTTGTTACTCACTTATTTTTTACTATAATAAAATTAAATAATTAATTTTTATAATTATACAAGATTTAATTATTAAATATTCACATACGAGTTTCGGGCTCGATATTTGTGGCCCCGTAGCACCAAGATATCTGAAAAATATTGTTGTTTTCTCATGTTATTTACTTACGATCATTGAACAGAATTGGACAGAGTTTGTGCCTGAACTATCATCTATTTTGACGTATTTTTGGGTATAAGTGTCACATCTCAAACTACTCCCTAGACGTGACTGGCACCTAACTAATACTGCCCGCTAGATGAACCAATTCATGTACTCTTAACCTATTACGTAAGCATTGAGATAAACACGTCCTAGCCCAAACGCATTAAATATTATTAAACACTAAATAATTATTCGACTAAACTCATAATTTATTTATAAATCTAAGAGCACTCAAATACTATATCTCTAACCCAAATTACATACTAAGAATGTGGAGCATCTAATAGAGCAATAGAAGTTTAACGGACGGGCATACAAACCCGAAAGAAATAATAGATATAAGATAGGTATAGCTGAAACAACGGCCTCCACGAATAATGCGGCAGCTCACCTCAGCAATAGGATCCACTCAGCGAACTCGTCAGTCACTAGCTCTATCTCCCGCAATGGTATTTGCATAGAGATGCAGGTAAGGAGTGAGTTATACGTAAATATAACCCAGTAAGATCCTCGACCCGCCACTTTAAATACCTCTGGAACAAGTGTTAGAAAATACAAACACGCCACAACAGGAATGATATAGTAAATATGATAACTATACAATAACTCAATATATGTGTATCACCAGAGTTCTTAAGAATTAACCAACAAGAGCACCCACTAAAGACTTATCATAATTGCAGTGAAAGAAATTTACAAATACACCTACGAGTCCACAACAGTACCACAATGTCTCGAATACGTAACAGAGCATACACAATGCACATGTGATGTACAAAGGCATACACAATGCCCCACATTATGGCGCACAGCCATATCAAACTCAACATAATGGCGCACAGCCGTATCAAACTTAACATCATGGCGCACAGCCGTATCAAACTCAACATCATGGCGCACAGCCGTATTAAACTCAACATCATGGCGCACAGCCGTATCAAACTATCAAACAACTTATAAAATAATTTTTTTTTCATAAAATTATTTTTTTTTTTCATACTTTAATTAAAATAATATATTTGCGGCTGGTCTAAGACCAATGATTCTACCAAGCGTACGCTTGTCCCAACACATGGACCTGTCACACCTCCTTTTTTATACGCCCCAAAGGGGGTATGGGAGTTTTTCCAATTAAAGTG
>MDKI01219416.1:0-36978 GCA_005239505.1 Nicotiana paniculata | reverse complement strand
TTATTTATTTATTTATTTTATTATTTCCAGAATTGTTTTACAAATACAGAGAGTTAACAGAAAGTTACTACTTACGTAAACTTTGGGACGCCAGAAACAAGTCAGAAACATAACCTTATTTACTTATACAATATACACTACGTACATAGTTCATTTAGCATTGATCTATAACGTGTCTCGGTAATGCTATCTTGACCTATGGGATAATTGTTGTGTATATGTATTTGATTAGGCATCTTTTTCTTTTCCCTGAGCGGCAACTATCTTAATATATTTGTGCGCATGTGATTACGGTTATTTGTGAAGTACTTCCGTATACCATATATTAGCTTCGACGTTTTAAATAAATCTATGGAGAGAAGGACTAATAACCCCTCAAGTGGTTCCTCCTCAAATTGGAATTTGTTACAGGGGTTGAAGCAAGGTCGCATGAAAATATTCCAAAATGCAGATAGTTATGTGGCTATTACAGCAGACCCAAAGTACTATGCTTTCATTGGATAGGAATTAAAGCCGTTTTTTCTGCTCCCAAATACTTCACCGAAATTTCCTGTTGAAGTTTATGAGGTCCGGTAACTGCTTAACGTAAGCCACAGGTCCGCCTCTGACCTCGTTGAAGTTACCTTGAAGATTGAAGCTTATAAATGGTGATGACCCTATCAGTGCCACCGGTACTAAAAGCAATTAAATCTTTGATCTTTCAAATCTTGCCAACGTGCACAAAATATTAGTGTAAAAAAATACTTATTACAATGGTACGGAAGAAAAGAAAAAAGAAAAAATAAAAACTTGTACAAAACCTCGGCCGTTGAAGAATGCGCCTTGGCTAATGGCTGAAATGCTTACCAAGACATTGTGCTAAAAGAATTTTAGTGCTTTTAGTTCAATCAAATGGCTAATAGACTTTTATTGCAACAATTATATATATGATAATTAACTATAACATCCCTTCTTGACAAGAAAAACAAAATTAATGAGAAGGTAAATATATAGTAGTATTTAATTCAGTGAGAGAACCCGAAATTAATATGCAACACGCGGAGTAACGAATAAGAAAAGACACGTAGATTTAATTTAAACAAAAGAAAAGCTTTTAAATAAAGAAGAAAAACTAAAAGAAAAACAAAAACCTGCCCGAAAAAGGGTTCTGCCGCCGTCCACCCCAACCCTTCGTTTTCTTCCCTGGCGACCCTCCTTGTTCCGTCTTCTTCTCCGGCGAAGAGCTTCACTTGCTTTACCCTAGAGCCGCCCTTGATTTGGATACCACTATTTATGCTTATTTTTGTCGCTTTCGCAGCCTGAGAAAGAACACAGCTAAGTTATCAATTTGCTTCAATTGCCGGCTGCAAGAGTATTATTATTTTTTACTCGTGGTAATGGAGCCTAATGCAGATATTAAGCTTGATACAGACATCTGGAGGTAATTGATTTCCTAATCCACTTGCTTCTTTTGCTGCTTAAACAATTGTCTTCTTTGGTTTTAGTTGAGAATATGCCTTCGTAGTTATTAACTGGAAAATATCTGGACTGCTTGTGTTAATAGTCTGAATGATCAAGATAGCAATGCAATTATATTGCCAGACAAGAAAAAGAAGAAGACACAAAAGGAACAGGTATAAACAGAAAAATCAATATGTTATACATGTTTGAACGTCATCACAGATGACCGATTGCTTTATTTTTTTTGTATTAGGCATCGAAAAAGCTTAAAACGAAGAATAACATTAAGTTAAGTCAATCTCAGAAAAAAAAGCTGAAGAAAGTCGAGGTAAGTGCATCTAGGAATGTTCATTGTTTTCTTATTTTGTTAGTACGACTTATTCTTGTCATCTATTTTTTGGACTTGGAATAATTCAGTTTTCTCAAATGTAGGAAGACAAGGAGAAAGCAATCCTTTTAGCTGAAAGCATTAAGACCTTGAAGTAAGAATTCTCCTCATTTTGCTTGGACAGCTTTTCACTTTAAGTATTCAGGAATTTTTTGGATAATGATAAATAATTCCCATTTCAGGAAGTACCAGATCCAAGATGATCTTTATTCACTTATGTGGTCTTCAAGGAACTTGGGTCAGGTTTGTGTAATTGTCCATATTTACTTTATATGTGACAGGTTTTTAGACTTTAGCTCTAAAATCATGCCCTGTATGCTGTAGGGTGAAACTAGCCGAGAGAAGCGTAGAAGAGAAGTGCAGTTTTCTAGGGCGGGGTTAGAAGTGCCACATAGCGATCGACCAGTCAAGAAGAGGACAGCCAACAGCCTAACTAGTGATGTCTTGGATGATTCTAACGAAATGAAGTCGAGTCCAATAGTCAATAGCAATATTTTGCAGTTCTCCATAGGAAAAGGTGAAGTCCAAAGTGAAGCACTCATCACTCCAGGGTCTCCTGAAGAGTTGACTTGTCAGAGTGGACTTTTTGTTTGCGGCGGAGATGCTTCGGTGCAAAATAAGCAAGAAAAGGATAGAAGTACAGAATGTTTAAAGTCAGATTATCAGCAAGATCATCTATCTATTGGTGGTTGTCATAACGAAGAACAGAGGAAATCAACGGTATTGCTTCACTCTCAGTTTATACAGCCTTTTATTTTGTGTCAACTATATACTTGGTACCTAATTTTCGTTGAGGCTCTCTCATATGCATGCCATCCTTGTCTGTGTGGGCACTTCATATTGAACAGGATGGTACCAAGGATATTCAAAATGCCAATCTGAGCCATAGCAGCAGCTCAGCTAACTGTCTTCCTCAAAGAGCTTTAACAACTCCAACTGTGGTGCACGTTTCAAGACCAAAGGAGGTTGAAAATAAGAGGAGCGATCTGCCGATAGTCATGATGGAGCAGGAGATAATGGAAGCTATAAATGAGAACACATGTGTAATAGTTTGTGGTGAGACAGGTTGTGGTAAGACAACCCAAGTTCCTCAGGTGAGATATTCTATTGTTCTCTATATGCTTCCTTTTCCTTCGGTTGGTAATATAGAGTTCTATTTATTTCGTTCTTCCTTAATTTTTAGTTTTGTTTTAGTGTTTTTATCTCTTGCTTTTGGTTTGGGATCTTTCAGTTCCTTTATGAAGCTGGCTATGGTTCAAATCATTCCAATGGTCGTGGTGGTATTATTGGTGTGACTCAACCACGCCGTGTTGCGGTACTTGCAACTGCCAAGCGAGTGGCATTTGAGCTTGGTTTTGGTCTTGGCAAAGAGGTTGGTTTCCAAGTTAGACATGACAGGAGGATAGGAGACAATTGCTCCATAAAGTTCATGACTGATGGAATTCTGCTTCGGGAACTGCAGGTAAGATGTCAGTATCAATGTCTAGGTAAATTGAAATCTTCGTCCCTACCTTTTAAGTGCTTTGTATTTTGTCCTTACTACAAAAAAGGGTGCACACCATTTGACTGCTAAATATTTAAGAAAAGGTTGAGAAAGTTAGAGCAATACCGTGAATAGTGAAATAATTGAAACTTTATAAATTACTTTCAAAAAAGCAACAGAGACATTTCTATCAATTAGCCGTGTCTTGGTTTCAAACTAGTTGGAGTTGGCTATATGAATCTGCTATGTTCATTCCACTCTATTCAGACCCATTTTAAATCCAATTTTGGAATATCTTAACACTATTGTTTTTTTTTTTAGGAGTTAAATGTTTTGTTTTGTTCTGAAAGGTAACAGAAAAGAAGAAAAGTGAACTAGTGACTCTTTTAGTTGTTGAGATAATGTGGACAGTGGTAACCAGTTTAATTAACAAGCAAAGGTTAAGTCATTCAGAAGCGGGAACAATTGTAAAATCAGGATGCAGTTCAAAGCATGTTTGTGAATGCAACTATAATCCCATTATTCTTATTTTTAACCTCTTGCAGTGAGAGGGGTATAGTGATGCAGGTTGAGGTCTCATTACAAAGTTGTTAATGTAATTATTTTTGGGAGAAACAATGGATTGGGCACACCTAGTCATTTTTGCTATTTGCATATTGAGCCGAATAATGTTAAATGAAAGCCCAATAATGTACAGTTCGAAATAATTTCAGTTTTATGTGAACAATTCACACATGGACATTAAACCAACTCCTAATCCTTGATGCTTTCCTATAAACAATAGGATGAATTAAGGTTCCAAAATATTCGGACTCTCCTGAATGAAGCTGTTGTTTGGTAGGGGGGAGTTGAGGGACAAAGAGCCCTACCCCTTTGGCGATCATAGTGAGGGTCATATATCACTATATTCAAGGAGGATTTGCCCAGTCAACTTTTGTGCAAGGAGAAAAGATCCTTTCATGCTTTTGTCGTTATGGTTCTGTTGCTTTCCAGTACTTCAGTGCCAAACTGAACCAACTTCGTTGTTTCACTGGTGCAATGCCACTTTACATGTGATATTCAATCCATGATCCTTTTGTCCATTATAGATGGTTCCGTCTGGTTTTCTTTTATTCTTTACCAATTTGTGTTTAATGAGCATCATGTTTTAAACTCAAGCGTCGCTCGACCTTGCTTTTCAGATATGAGTTAAAATTCTAATTGCACAAACAGGTATATGTTGGAGTTATTTTTTTTTTTACAGGTAAATGACTTTATTAAATTTTTTGGTATATGCTCTATGGAGTTAGAACCAAACAGTTGAATGAAATGAATTAATGATTAGTCTAGGACGACGAACATGGATCAAGAGTGTCTATCAAGGCCTTTCTCTTCTTCACTTCAAAGAGGCAATGCACCCTTTGTTTGAATGTTATTCGTTTCATAATGATTGATTTTTTTGAAGTTATACATTCTTCTTAAAACAAAAAAGAGTTACACGGTACACGCGAGGGAATAGATATTTGCTATTTGTAGCAGTACCAAATGATCACTTGTCTTACTTGTCTTAGAAACTGCATGTTAAGGCTGTCCATTGAAGCGCATGTTGTCCTATGATTTATTATACATTAAGGGGAAAAAATGATGTGACTGCAAAGATTGAGTTGTTGCTGTCTTCTTATTTTTCGTTTGAGCAATTTGAATTTCCTACTGTTAGTTTTCTTGGATTTGTATTTGGCTAAGCAAGTTTATGTAATCTTCTTATGATCTTCTCCTCCCTGACCCTCCACTTTTATGCAGAATGATTTTCTTTTAAGGCGTTACTCGATCTTAATCTTGGATGAGGCTCATGAGAGGAGTTTGAACACTGATATACTTATTGGTATGCTTTCTCGTATAGTAAGAGAGCGTCAGGTGAGAATATAGTTTTGCTATCTCCATAAAGTTGGTTGTCATTTCATTATTCTTAGGTGGCTTTAAAAATATTAGTGGTTACTCTCTAAGACTCCAGTTCTCCTTGACTCTCCCATCCCCCTCCTTTTCTTTAATTACTTTCCTTTGACTTCTACGCTTTTTGACGTTTTTGATTATGTGCTTTATTGCAGAGAGAATATGAGGAGCAACAGAAGAAAGTTCTTTCAGGACAAATGGTAACCCCTGAAGAGAGAATATATCCACTGAAACTTGTGCTGATGAGTGCTACACTTCGAGTTGAGGACTTTATATCTGGGCAAAAAATTTTCCGTGATCCTCCGCCTGTAATGGAAGTCCCCACTCGCCAATACCCAGTTACTGTTCATTTCTCTAAGAGAACTGAGATGGTGGACTATGTCGGCCAAGCATATAAGAAAATATTGTCAATTCACAAGAGATTGCCACCTGGTGGTATACTTGTATTTGTGACAGGCCAAAGGGAAGTTGAATACTTGTGTCAGAAGCTGCGCAAAGCTTCTAAGGAGATAGTTGAGAGAGCTTCCAAAGTGGATATTCAGACGTCTTTGGTATCTGAAGGGACCATCGAGGAAAATGTTATCAAGGAGATAAGTGAGGCATTTGATGATGAAATGAGTTCTGTGACTGAGATAACTGAACGGTTTAATTCCTATGATGAGGATCACGGGGAGATCTATGAATATGAATCAGAAATTTCCTATGATTCAGCAGATGATGGTGATTTGGATGTTTATGGTGATGATGCGCAGCTGTTAAACCAGAAGTCTCTGATCTCTGATGGTATGTTAGATGTTTTAGGTGAGGAGGGAAGCCTTGCATCACTGAATGCTGCTTTTGAAGCTTTGGCTGGTAAAAGGACATCTTCACAACCTGTTTCCGGCAAACAGGAACTTGTTCCTATCACTGAAGAAGGAGCTTCAAATGAATCTGAACCTCTCTTAAGTAAGGTTAGGAATGGGGCTAATGGAACCTGTGCTGGTCCGATGTGTGTTTTACCTCTTTATGCTATGCTTCCTGCATCTGCACAGCTTCGTGTGTTTGAAGAGGTCAAGGAAGGAGAACGCCTAGTTGTTATTGCCACTAATGTGGCTGAAACCTCATTGACAATTCCTGGTATAAAATATGTGGTTGACACAGGCAGAGAAAAGGTCAAAAAGTACAACTCTTCCAATGGTATGGAAGCTTATGAAATACAATTTATAAGTAAGGCTTCAGCTGCTCAGCGGGCAGGAAGGGCTGGAAGAACAGGTCCTGGGCACTGTTATCGGCTTTATTCTTCTGCAGTCTTCAATGACACGTTCTTTGACTTCTCAAATGCAGAAATATTGAAAGTACCAGTTGATGGTGTTGTCCTACTTCTGAAGTCCATGCATATTGATAAGGCAAGTTTCTTGCTTGAAATAGGTTATTCTTTCTGTTCCAAGACTTGATCGAAGTGATATGATCTTGGAGTATTTGCCAAAGTCACCAGCATTGAAGAGTGTTTTAATGAATTTCACACCTTTGCCTGGATTCCTGTAGGTTGTAAATGCTGTCAGGCCTCCCCTCCCCCCTGCCCCAAACAAAACAAGTTATTTCATAGATTGATAATATTATCAGCTGGTCGGCTTCCTCACTTCCACCCCAATTTAAAAATAACAAGTAAACTGTCACTATTTGTCATGTTCCTTGCTTGCCTCTAGCAGATTGATTTTTCTTCTAGGTGGATCTGTATGTTATTTGTCTTGGTATTTATTGGTTACCACCATTAATATTTATCCTTTGTTATCTCAGGTTGCTAACTTCCCTTTCCCAACTCCTCCTGAGCCAACTGCCTTAGTTGAAGCAGAGCGTTGCTTAAAGGTTCTTGAAGCACTTGATAGCAAAGGAAGACTGACACCTTTAGGGAAGGCCATGGCACAATATCCGATGAGTCCTCGCCACTCCCGTATGCTCCTTACAGTAATCCAAATTATGCAAAAGGTGAAAGATTATTCCCGCGCGAATACAGTCTTGGCTTTTGCAGTTGCAGCAGCTGCAGCTTTGAGCCTGTCAAATCCTTTCCTTATGGAGTTTGAAGGAAACTACAAAGAACCAGATGGCTTGAAACAGGATGAGAAACCAGGCTCAGTAGAAAGCGAGCGAGACTTAGGAAAAGAGGAAAGAATGAGAATAAAAAAGCTGAAAGAAACTGCTAAAGTGTCTCGTGCAAAATTTTCAAACCCCACTAGTGATGTTCTAACAGTAGCATATGCTCTACAATGTTTTGAACTTTCTGGTAAACCACTGGAATTCTGCAAGGACAACACCTTACATTTTAAAACAATGGAGGAAATGTCAAAGTTGAGGCGACAGCTCATTAATCTTGTCTTTAACTCCAAATTATGTGATTCGCAGCAAGATTTCTCATGGCGTCACGGGACTTTGGAAGATGTAGAATGTGCATGGAGGATTCCTTCGAACAAATGCCCTCTTCAACTGAATGAGGAGGAGATTTTGGGCCAAGCTATTTGTGCTGGCTGGGCTGACAGGGTTGCTAAACGCATTAAAAATGTTTCATCCTTATCTGAATCTGACAGAAAAGTTCATGCTGTTCAGTATCAGGCTTGCTTGGTAAAAGAAATCGTATTCCTCGGTCGACGTTCATCTATTTCAAAATCTGCCCCAGAATATTTGGTCTACACTGAACTTCTGCATACAAAAAGACCATTCATCCAAGGTGCAACTAGCGTGAAAGAGAATTGGCTTGTTAAATATGCTCCATCGTTATGCAGTTTTTCTGCACCTCTCTCAGATCCAAAACCTTATTACGACCTACTGAATGACCAGGTCCTCTGTTGGGTCAGTCCAACTTTTGGTCCTCATCTATGGAAGCTCCCTCTGCATAGTTTGCCAATCGAAAATGATATGAGCCGGGTGGCAGTATTTGCTTGTTCCTTGCTTGAAGGCAAAGTTCTTCCATGCCTAAAATCTGTACAAAAATTCTTGGCAGCTTCGCCAGCTAGCATTTTGAAGCCTGAGGCATCAGGTCTTAAGCGGGTTGGAAATCTTTTAAACAAGATGAGGACCAAGAAGCGAACGATTGATAGTTGTGCCATGCTAAGGAAATTGTGGGCTGATAATTCTCGAGAATTGTTTTCAGAAATTTTGGATTGGTTTCAGCAGGGATTTCATGACCATTTTGAAGACCTTTGGGCAAAGATGCAACTTGAAGTATTTTTAGACCCCAAAAAACGGCTTTCCAAGAAGGTCAAGAGAGAGAAAAGGAACCCATGAACTTTCTATCATTAGGAATATTAAATGCCTTTCAGAATCTATCTCTGCTTATTTTGGATGATATGAACTCCATTGGCATGTTCTCACAGGCATAATATCTCTTTCCAGAATGTGAGGTAGTCTCCTGCCTTTCCTTTTCTCACACTCGCACCGGGCAAAGGGGATTTTAGTCAGTTCTTCCTTTGATTAATATTTTTGCATACTATGATTTTTAGTGAGGACCAACTAAAATAATGATAGGAACTCTTCTAAAATAATGATAAGAACTCTTACTTTGGGCAGAGTTTAAAACCTTGCGCCATGCTCTTGGGGATTTCTCGGTTATAAAAAAGATTTTTATTTTTTTATTTTTATGAAATGGTCCTATAGTAGAATATATCATTCATAAGCTACTTGAAATCACTAGAATAGGTAATCATATTATCAAAACCTAACCAACCGTAGTAAAATGAACTTGCTGCTTGAACTCACTGATAAACTGAACGGTTACACGTATATATAGCGAATTGTTGGTTATTACTATTGTTTCAATGGATGTTTACTTGAAGCTTTCAAATGCTAAACATTGCATAACTTACTTGCCTCTTATGTTCCATAGGAGCGCACCAGAGGATGCGATACAAAAATTTAATGGAGCTGTTATCGGGAAGCAGAAGGTTCGTCTTTCCTGGGGTCGAAATCCAGCAAACAAGCAGGTATTTACCAAAATGGTAAAATGTGATTTCTGAAAAGCTTTTACTTTAGATACTAAGTATCTTGTGCCAACATCTGTTTCGTGGAGTCTCCATATTTGCTTCCCAGAAAATCCTACTAGTGTTCTGCTTTTGTATGCTGATGAAAGCCCCCTTGCATCGTGTATCTCTAATAAGCCACTTGCCAAGAAAGTAAAATGCTGAGAAGTTAGACATATCTATGCTTTTGTTCATGTGTGGTTACATACTCAGTTTGCAGAAATATGTAATCCAATTGATTACTGTTGCGGCAACTACAAATAATATTAGGCTGATGTTTCAATAACCCTTGGAACTTTAAGGAATTCACCTGATATATTATATTCTTAATGGTGTACCTAAACGAATTAAAAAATTATTTTCTGTGTTACCTTTCATTATTCATTACAGTAGATGCTTTCTTCTACGATCTTTCTCACTGGTTCTGGAGGATGTTCTGTAAAATAACATACTTATTTGTATTACTATAAGGGGTCGTGTGGTTGCATTACTAAAATGTGATAATACCTGTATAAACTCCACATTAGTAATACAAACTCTGGTTACCTTTTGAAACTTTTATAAGATTCAACATTATATTATACTATATATTGTTTGGTTAGTCGGGATAGGTGGAATAAAAATACGGGAATTAGTAATACATGGAAGTGACTGAAATAACCCTCATGTATTAAACTTTTTTCTAACACATATTTGTACTCTCTCCAATACAACTCATGCGTTATTAATTTTGCATTACAATCCCACCATACGGATCCCTGCATTACTAATTCCTATATTTTAATTCGCGCACTATTAATCTCCATAACTTATCTCAAAACCAAGTTGGCCCCTTTCTCTTTCTTGGGTTTTTCCACTATTATACAATGGGAACTTTTAGAGCTTCAAATTGACAAGTTATCCATCTTATGCTCTTTATTAATAGTTGGCCTATATTTTTGGATTTTAGATTCCACGAAGGTTCTTCATAAAACATCTGTATTTTCAACTTATGTTTACTCTGTTTTCTGCAGTTGAGGACTGACTCTGGTAGTCAGTGGAATGGGGGTTATTATGGAAGGCAAAATTATGGGGGGGGGGGGGGGGGGGGGGGGGGGTTACGGATATGATGCATCGCAAAGTCAAGATTGTAGCATGTATGCTGCTGGAGCAGCTTATGGGGGGCATCTTCTAATGGCTATGGCAATCACCAGCAGCCAGTTGGCTAGCTGAACTATAGTCTGAGTGCGCTATTTAGTTAGAGTTTGGCAAACTTTTTTTAATTTATTTACAGGCTATAGTGTATGATGAAGATTTGTAGCTGTATTGCCTTTATGACTGGTGAACTTATTCGTCTCATGTTTCTCTTATTTGGCTCTGTTCAGCATTTTATCTTTGATCGACTTCATAAAATTTACAGAGTAGGATCAAACAATGAGTAATGGCGAACACAAATTTTAACACAGAGGTGGCTTTTGTTTCGAAAATAAGTTTTTATTTTTATTTTTATTCGGGTGTTGGAAGTTATGTTATTAATGCCTTTGCCATGGATATTGAACTCAAGCTGCAATTATCTTTTTTGGAAGAGGGGTTGAGGCCAATATATGAATACACCAATGACCTCACTGAACAAGACTAAATCGTTCCATCTTTGTTTTTTTTTTTCTTTCTAAATTGAAATAAAAAAACGATTTTTTAAAGTCCTGACAGTAGTTTGAGGTTAGTATAATGACATGTATCATTGAAGAAGATGATTCCTTGGAAGGAGAATTCCTTACACGGTAAAGGGTAGGATAAACTCTTTTCCATATGGACTTTGGTGGGTTACAGTCGTCTTTAGTTGAAGAGAAGAAACTTTAGGTGCAATACACCATAAATAGGAAGAAAATGTTAGAGAAAGGAAACAGAAGTCCAACTAAAACTATAAAATTTGTGTTATAAAGGATATTACCAAACTATCTAGACGGTTGATTCCATAAAAAAAAGGTTCAAGACATGCTTAACTATATATGTATATACTAGTAGTAGTAAATAAGATTGGAACAAATGTGATGAGAACAATTTCGTTCCAATTCAAATGATTCGTTTGGCAAGTTGCTGCAAAACTGGACCACTCTATAAAGTAAAGGAGTAGAGTAATTACATCCAAAAACCAAGCACCAACTTTGTGTTTACTCCATTTAGCTTGCAAACTGTCTGAGAAAGCATGAAAATGAAGAAAGACGTCGCAACTGTTATTTATCATTCTTTCTCAATGAATAATAGATGCTCCAATGATCCATAAATTTGTTGGAGTTTTCCTGCCTCTGAGCATCTAATTTCATCCAGTATTCCACCTCCAATAATTCTTTTTCGCTTCCCATACAGGGAACAACGTAACATCCCAGATGCATTATCCTTCAAATGAACTTTAACACGACCACCCTCTGATTCACGCAAACACCTCTGGACGATACAGAAATGGGATGTGAACTGGTTGGTATCATCGGCTTGATGCTGGTCATCGCCATCATCATCAGACCCAAGTTTCTCATAATCATCCCGTTTCGCAGCAGTATCAAGGCCTGTATTTCAGAAATCCTCACAATCTCTGGCTCTGAATTTTGGACTTGGATTGTGATTTGGTTTTGTAGGAAATTGATACTAAGAAACTAATACCAGCATATTCCACAGGTTACGTTGTTGATCAAAATCCAACAACAAATTAAAAGGACATAAATGAGGCTCGAGTTTAAACAGAATTCATAATTATTCTCTGGTTTACAACACAACACAGTTCACATGTATTCTCTAGCACCATATATATATCTACATGGAGATGAGGGTGGGTACTTAGGGAATTAAAGTCCTTGCATAATCCAGGATTTGATGGAAATGGTAATTACTGAGGACAAAGAATTAAAAATTATAACTATCAATGAGGCTGAGATCGATCATACAACCAACCTTGCCATTTTCCAAACAAGATTTTCCACGTAAAAGAGAGCTTTTCTCCAAGCCGAGCATTACAAAACAGCCAATATAGTGCTCTCATTTCAGTTGCAATTCTAAGTCCGTTAAATGATCGATTAGCATGCAGCATTTTATTTGGGAATCTGCAGGCAAATTGTTGGGATACTACTTGATCAAGGTTGTAGGGGAGTTATGAATTTTATGGTGAAAAATCTTGTTGGTTAGAATTCCATGCTTCAATAACTCAGATGGTGTGCGTGGATCGAAATGTTAGAAGCAAACTGTCAATAAACGCCCCCTAGCTAGACAGACAATATATATTTTTCGGACTGGACAACCTGTAAACGTATTAATTGCTTGGACGCAAGGGTGCTTGCACTTGCATAGCTCGTCATCGATCGAGTTAGTCAGATAGAGATGCTTGGCTCCTAAAATAGCAAGCTTTCATGCATGGGATGAGGTACCAAAAGTTTCTGCACATGTTTCTTGCATGCATATATGTATTAATTAATTCCTTTTTACTAATGCACGAGTTTACATTATTTAATTTGCAGTTAAAAAGCCAGATCAAGAAAGTTGATTTGATGTAATGGCCTAGTTAAGAAAAAAGACACGAGTCCAACTAATACTAAGCTCATCTTCCAACATGGCTGACTGCATTTATTTATTATTGCTGTGCTGTTGACCTGATCGGAATGTTACACACAAATGAATTTAATCAACTATTTCCCAGGATGGCTCTAAACATGTCCAGTCGCAACCTGCCCTATAAGGAGCTTTTACCTTACGAAAATGCATGCACGCTAACAAGAATTTTATACTTCATTTTATTACATCTTTTTATAACACACGAATTGAATTACATTGTACATCATATATACACGAATTGAATTTTACACGTCATCTATAACAAATTAAAGCTTTAAATTAAATACAGACATAACTAAAGACAAGGATTTATTGTGTGCTCCAAATAAATGATGTGCTACTCTTAGGTTTTGTTTGTATGAGGTGACTTAGAATCCCTGAGTCTTTTTTCTTCTGAAAGCAACTTCGCAAACCTGGCAAATATAATATAAATCAATTCATTAATTAACACGAAATACTTTTCTTGGTATTATAATACTATATATATATATAAGATGGTAATATTCAGAAGAGAGTTGAAATTACCTTTTTAAAGTTTCTTCATTTGTGCCACAATTTTTGCATTGTTCAGATAGGCCTGTTTGCAAATTTACCCTTGAAACTGGTTTCTTCAATAAAGTTTTCCCTATTTCAACCAATTTGTCCATGTTCTCTTTGGTTGCTATGTCAACAGAGGAGTCTGTTCCAGTTAATGCGTCATCCTACCATTTGATGAACAATATAATTATCTTAGTCAAGATAAAGTCATAAGATCTAAAACTTTCCTCTCTTTTTTTCCAATATTATATTTTGAAAGAGTTTGACTAATATACACAGCACTACTACACAAATTTTTTATATTATCAGGTCAATCAAAAGCTAATTACAACTAGTTTTTTTTATTGCAAGCATGAAATGGTATAACCTGCAAAACATGATAAGTGACATGTTACAACAGATAGTATAACAATTCTTTACGCTATTAAAGTATAATTAAATTCTATTTGAAAATAGGCGGATCTCCAAACAAAGCAGCTGTAATTGCATGTCGACTAAACGACGACAACAACAACAACTCAGTGAAATTTCACTAATGTGGTCTGGGGAGGGTAGAGTGTACGCAAATCTTACCCCTTATCCCGGAGGAGTAGAGATATTGTTTATGATAGACCCTCGACTCAAGAAAAGGAAAAGACAACGAAAAGAGGCAATCTATTATAATGTATTAAAAGTTTATTCACTCAATTGTTTTTATGTAGCAAAACAACACATGTTGCGTTGAAAAAAAAATAATATGTTGCTACTAGGACTAGAACCCACGACCTAAAGAAGAAAAACAACTGCTTGACCAGGTGTGCTAAGGATCTAATTGATTTAAACAATGTCATTTCCTTTTTATCATTCTTATTATTTTTGTATATTCATGACATATACATATTTCGTACATTTTTTCGACGAAGCGGTGTCGGAGACACCGCTTAAGACAAGGTGCATCCGCCCCTGGTATTTTCATGTACTGCTAGAAGATTACTATATATATGAAATCACTTACGTAACTAATTCACATCATCAACACTGTTTTGTTGATTTTGGAATAGTGTACAACAAATGTCTAATGACTGTGATAGAAACTAAGGGTCCACCAAAGTATATAGCGAACCAAGCTCTCTATTAATATCCATAGAACACACGCACACTGCAGTAAGTAAATAACACAATGAAATTTTACGTGAAAAACTCCCAACTCACAGGATTAAAAATCATGACCTACCCTTGTAGGATTTCAACTTCACTACTGAGCAAACTTCAGATTACAACCTATTGTAACCTAGGAATTAACCTCTTAATTCCTCACTAACTTGTAACAACCTTATTAAAAGTCCCTTTTTAATAACTCAATTATAAAGCTTACAACTCCACTAACTCTAGCCAAGACACAAATACAAGATTTATGATTTTTCAAAAGTTTCCTACACAATGCTTCTTAAGGTAAGTAGGAACTAAAAGCAAAGTACTTTAACAAAGGTGCAACACAACTAAAGACATGTAATAAATCAATACAAGAAACCGATCCTTTGTTATGTTGTTCTTTGTTCTTGATGCCCTTGAGGTGCAACACAACTAAAGACATGTAATAACTCAATACAAGAAACCGATCTTTTGTTATGTTGTTCTTTGTTCTTGATTCCCTTGAGAATCGCTTGCTGGATTGACACACACACCCTGAGAGAATGCTAGATAGATTCTTCTTATGTTCAAGTGATGTTTTGCCTTTCTTCAATTTTAAGATTACACAAGTGACATCACTTGAATGATGTAGACATGTTTGATACAAATGCATTCCCAATAAAGTTTATTGGTATACTATTTTGCACTGTTGCGTGTGCAGGCAACAACTTTACAGCTGTTGGGGGGGGGGGGGGGGGGGGAGGGGGTTGACTGGTACAGTCACCAAGGGAACTGGTGTCCATCTGTTCCCCTCTTGTTTCTTTGACTCTAAAGAGTTGGTTCACGTCCCCAGCTTGAGACTTGTTATTCTTACGTACTTGAGGATGTGTATCAAGTTCCTTATCAGGTACTTGAGGATGTTATTCTGATCTTATTATTTGATCATCAAAACATAATAAGAATGCATATAACCTATCAATTTCCTCTTTTTCGATGATGACAAACTTATAATTGAATTTTCCCCCAAGAACCATAATTTCCCTTGAATCTGTTCCCTATATTGTTCCCCCTCAATCAATCTTCCCTTTTTGGCATCATAAAAAGATCAGTAGCAAGCATAAGCAAAAAGAAGTCTAGGTTCGTTAACTTATGCCACATGTGTGCACACAACATAAAAAAAATAGAGCAAAAGAGCAAGACATGCATAGCAAAAGGACAAAATTATTATTAAGTTTTGGAAAACGGGGAGCAGTTCCATTGTTACCAAATCATCCACAAAATAAAAACAACAAAAAAGGTACCAGTCATAAACACCTCTAAGCATAGGAAAAGAAAACAGAGGACAAACACTAAGAATTTGACATTAGGAAGGGGACGGTTGTTAAGGAGCACTGGAAGAGGGAGAACTTGAGGAAGAGGAAGAGGAAAGGGTTCTAAGAAGGATGTCCATTCGATCATTTGCGGACACCTGCTCTTTTAGTAAACTTTCTTTCAGGTCCTCAACCTGTTTCGTGAAAGCAACATTCTCCTTTGTCAGACGAGCAACCTCTGTGCTTTAGGAACTGCTGGAATCAGGTGCCTCCTGGGCCTGACTGAGCTGACCTTCGAGAATGACATTTCGTGCCTTCGGCTTCCTTATTTCTTCAGTGGCACTATTTTGAGCGTTGATCAACTGAGAGATGGTGGAATTGTTGCCAACCCCTCTACTCCTATCAATGCACTCACACTTTTCAAGATTGGTTTTGGAGAGGGTTTGCTTGTGAGTTCCTACTTTAGCCTTTCCCATGGGAACTTTGAAGAATTCAAATACTTTAGTGAGGAGGAACCCGTAAGGCAACCCATGATTACCATCCTTGAACTCTGTCACTTTCTTCATGTGCTCTATCATAAGACATGCAAGTTTATAGTGGTGTATCCATCCAGTGCTTCCATGAGAACCAAGTCTGATCGTGATGTAATGGAGCGTCTTTCAGCACATGGGAGCAGAACTTTTTTCACCATTTTGAATAGCAGTTGGTACGCTAGAAGGAGGGCCTTCTTGTGTACTCATTCCCCTTGCTGCACTGCCTTATCCTTCACGATGGTATTTCTAAAGTTCGACAAACATGTCCTCTCAATGGAGGGCATCCCATTAGTGGGCACGCCCAAAATGGTTCGTAGTACTGTAGTATCCATCACAAAATCAACACCATTCACTTTCATGCAGATGTTGTAATCCTCAACTGTGAAGAAGTCAACAAGAAACTACGCACTTATGCCTCATACACCTTGGGACTGTCACTTGTGAACAAATGTGTCCACTATTGGAATTCACAGATGTCCACCAATTGGCGCATTCCTGACGTGTCAAGAATATCAAAGGCAAATGTCGGCCCCACAACACCTTTTGGTTTCTCAAATTTTCCCTTCCAACATCTTGGGTTGCACCAACCTTGGCCTTCTTGGAGGAACCAGGTTCCTCACTTTCACCAGCCTTCTTTTTCACTGATTTTCTTGCACTTTTTCTTTTCCCAACAGATATCTCAGAAACCTTTTTCTCAAACACTTGTTCAACCGTCTCTTCAGTCACTTTCTCTCCAGACTTGGACATTGCTTTCTTATCAAATTTGTCAACTATTTTCTCATCATATTTTTCACCCTCAACATTTCTCAGACCCATCTCACTCATAGATGACTCTTTCTTGGACTTTGGAATTGTAAGTTTATTTGAGGACTTAAGAACTAAGGAACTAGGTTCCTCATCCGCATCATAATCAATATTAACAACTAGATTTGGAGGCACTACCTTCTTATTTACAACATTCCCATCCTTTACCAATCTCATCTTCTTCTGTTCTTCTTTGCTTTTCCTAAGGATTGACTCAAGAGCTTCCATCTTCTTCATCCTAGTGGTAGGTCTCTTAGGAGTTGACTCTTGGGGAATTGCTTGTCTACTCCTATCATTGATGAAGCTCGCAAGAGCCACACTGTCATAGTCATCTTCACTATCCTCATTATCCTTCTCAAATAAAGATCTCATTTCAGGGACAACAATGAACAATGGCTTAACATAGTAATGAGGAGAGGGAGTGAGATCAATACTGACCTAGGGTTCTTGTGAAGAACAAGGGGTTTTATCCCAAGTAGAGGAAGAGGACTCCTCTTGGGCGGAGGGATCAGGTCCCTCAGTTGGTTCCCTAGTAGTAATGTCGGGTGCCAAAGTTTCGATAGGCACTAGTTCCCTACTCTCCCCTTGTGTGTCATTTTCTCCCCCCCGAGACCCATTGGTTTCAGACACACCTTCATAACCCCCAATAAGACTTCCTTCAGCAGCTATTGACAACATATTTTCTATAGCCTCTTGTTCTTGTAACTTCAAGGTAAACTCAGAAAACATAGGAAGATCATTACCTGCAGAATCTGTAGCATTCTAATCAAGGCCTGGGGTAGTCTTTGCCAATTCATCATTGTTACAACACAAACCTTTCATCTCAAAACTTTCTTCCATTGGTAGACTAGAAATTTCTTGATTTTCTTCTTCTGCGATTGTATCTGCTTCTACCATTTTTCCTGACGAGACAGAAGGAGAGGTTGCTGCCATAAATTTCTTGGGAGTCAATGTTTTGCAACTCTGATGAGAGCCAGTACTCGACTGAGTTGGAGAAGAACCAGTAGGTGGTTGTGACTCTAGCTTAGGGTTTGTACTAGGTGGTGTAGGGATTCCAAGCTCTACCATTGGGGTTTCAATGGGTGAAGACGCAGTGGGGACGATGCTTGGAAAAATCTGAGTTGCCAGATTTTCATACATGGTGGGGTGTAGTGAGAATTGATGGAAGAAGAGAGTGTTTGGTTTGAAGAAAAAAGGTGATTTTCGGCTTGTGATGTGAATAGTTATGAAAGTGACAGTGAGAGAAGTTAATTAAGAGGAGTGTGGGACCGTTTAGGAACGGGTATCAATTTTGGGTAGACGGGTCGTTTCATAACGGGTAGGACGCTTGGGTTCCAAAAAGAGAGAGAAAAAGAAGGACTGACATTTTAATGATGTGGAACCATTCTAGCCGTTAAAAAGATGTGGATGAGAGTACATAAGAACTACTAACCTGTGTCAAAGGAACCAGGTTCCCTGACAGATTTTGTAAATGTGAACTTAATCCTTTTGACCAAAATGCGATATCATTGGCTACTTCTTTGCTCTGTAATCTTCATGTGCATGTCTACCTGAAACGGTATAGAGATGAGTTAGAATTTGGCAGAAAACACTTTTTAGCCATTTTACCTGTTCATTTCTTTCAAAGCCAATCAATGGGGGACCAGGTCTTTAGCTTGATTATATCAACCCTAGTGCATGGTGGTTCTTTCAAAGTGCTCTCTACTCAGTGCTTTGATGAAGATGTCTGCAATTTGATCTTTTGTGCTGCAAAATTTCATGCAAATGAGCCCCTTTTCAACATTATGTCTAAGGAAGTGGTATCGCACATCAATGTGCTTTGTTCTCTTATGTTGAACCGGGTTCTTGGCCATGTTGATAGCACTGGTGTTGTCCCTATCACACCCCTTTTTCCTCATCGGGTTTCGACATTTCTGGGACAACTCCTTCTTTTCGGGATTTGGGTAAGGAATTGGAAGAGTTGCCACCTAACGGATTAAGGTGCGTTAGGGCACCTAGAGAAATTAACTCATAAAACCAGCTTGCATCACTAGAGATCGGGTAAGGGCTCAAATTACCTTGAAGGGAAGGTGTTAGGAACCCCTCGAGGTCCACAACGGTAGGTCCAGACCGAACTTAAATTAAGCGAATTAGTCTAAAAGGGGACGAAACAGTTTGGACAATACAAATTACTTTAAACATGATTATAAAGGGGGTCCTAAGTTTTTTAGCCTATAAGATCATTTCATGCAATACTTTGTAACTTCCCCTAGTTGGGGGTGTTACTCATAGTATTAGCGCACGAGCTATCATTTCCTTACTACCCAATTCCTATCTTTAAGTTGATACCTAAGCGTTCTAGTAGCTTCTAGCTCGTTCCTTATGCCTACACTACCCGTCCCTTGCCTATGGCCCTGGAGGTATTAGGATCTCTACTTAGGACGGTTCTATACCAATCTATGTTACTTAAAATGAGAAATTTAGGCGACAAACAAAAGACAAACATGACTTCCAAATAAAGAGCAACTATGGGCTCATATTAACCTCCACAAGTAGACAACAAAAGCACGCAATTAAAGCAGCAAACTTTGTTAATTTGGAATCCTTTAGGCAGGATATTCATCTGAGCAAAACAGAATGTAAAGACAGTTTTATTAAAGCGAGCATTAAGACCTATTAGTTTGCCTACCAATTTTATTCCGTACAAATCTGGGCATTCCAGGCAGTAATATGTCACGACTTAGACCCAGAATCATTTTTAAACCCTAAAGATATATTGCCTAAATGATTGACAATATCGATTGAATTCGGAATTGATCAACAGAATCCTATAGGCATGACTTCTACGAGTTTATTAATTACAGACCTATAGACATGGTTTCTAAGTGTAATACTGATTTTAACTTATAAAGGAATGTTTTATTCTTTTTAAGTCCTAAAGGCATGCTTTCTAAGTTTGAAGTTGATTCCACCCTATAGGCATTATATTTATTAGCTTTAGATCATATAGGCAGGATTTCTAAGTTTGAAACTAATTTCATCCTATAGGCATGATATCTAGTTAGCTTTAAACCCTATAGGCATGATTTCTAGGTTGAAATTGATTTTTTTAGTCCTATAGGCATGATATTTATTAGTTTTAAACCCTATAGGCATGATTTCTAGGTTGAAACTAATTTTTTGGTCCTATAGGCATGATATCTATTAACCATACGTGGGCAGAAACTAAATGGATTGCCAGGAAAGATAATTATCTCAAACAAACAGGGTCCTATAGGCATGGTCACTAATGCACATTTAGTTGAAAACATGCGTATATCCTATGAACATGATTTCTAATGCAGAATTAATGAAAAGTGCTATAAGAAGGATCTCTAGTATGCAAATATGAAAACACAGAATCAAAATAATCAGGAAAATCCTATAGACAGGATCTCTAAACATGTATAGTACTCACGTAATTCAACCAGCACAATTAAATCCTATAGGTAGGATTTTTACCCAATTTTTGACAAGAGATATAAGACCCCCCCCCAGCTTTTACTAATTAACCCCAAATCTGTTATTACATAGATTATTACAGCCCAGAATATCGAATGAATTGCATAATAGTAACAATTACACTATAGGGAGCCTTCATAGGCCCAATCTAAACCCGGAAACCAGGCCTTCAATCATAACAGTTCTGGAGCATAATAGTCATCCGTCCATGGCACATTAAAAATCAGGCTTTCAGTGCAAATTTCCCAATGGCCTCAGGGACCTAGGGCAATGCTCACACCAGAACCATGTTTAGAAGATAATTCATAAAAGATTGGAAAATCAGCCCCAATGTTTCAGAGTTCAAAGAAGTCTCAAGGACCCTGGGAAGTGCTCACACTAGGGGTGGTTGAGAACCTAAATGACTAAGAGTAGGATTTTAAAACCAGTACATAAAGGAAAAGGGGGCAGGTTTTAAAAACAGTTCAATTTCAAAATAAAGAAAGTTCAGAACACAGAGTTGTAGGTAGAACTGCACCAAGAAACAAACAAGGTTCATGTTCAGCAAATAGTTCAAACAAATGGACATCTCCTACTACTATTTAAAACAGTCATGGCTTAAAGTCTTAAACACAAAAGAAATTAGGCAGAAACTCTTGAATTAAACAGACATGACATACAAGCATATTTTGGTTAGCTGCTTACAATATCTTGCAAAGTTCAGAACAAGAAACAAACTAAACCTAAAACTAACTTCAGAAAGGGGTCATATTATTGAAATAACTTAGTATTATGTTAACAATGTTACTAAAAGGGATCATGTAATCATATAAAAAATAGAATTATGTTGAGGATTGAAACAGACTAGTTGAACAAAGCATAGAGAATGTAATTGCAAAAGTTAGGGCATACCAGTTGAGAAGAAAGCGAGTAAGGTGCAATAGTAGCTAAATTCCAAAGTAATTTGTCCTTGGCTTTCAGCCATCCAACTAATAGCCACTTAGCACAGAAAATCAGAACAAGAGAGAACAAAGAGAACATAAGCTTTTTTATGAGAAATAGGAAAGTTCGAGTCTTTTCTAAAGGGAGTGAGGAAGGGGTTTAAATAGCGCTCAATGAAGTCGAAAAATAAGGTAATGAACCAGTCTTACACAAATAAGGCATGGGAATAACTTAAAATCAATTAGAGTCGACTTCAATCAATTAATAACATAAAATCAGGCCATCATCAATTAATGGAATCAATCAATAGTAGATCAAATAAGGTAAGGAAATAGTTCTAGAATCAATTAGAAGTCAGCTTTAATTAACAGAACATAAAAATCAGGCCAACACTTTTTAGGTTAAGGGAAGTAGAACAAGTCAATAATCAAATGTTGGACCAAATAAGGTAAAAATAGGTAAATCGAATAAGGAAACACCAACACTATACAAAAAAGGAAGACTGATTACAAACCCTAATTTGCGGTAAGTAAAATCAATTAGCAATTAACGCCAGAGTTAAAGACAAATAGGCAGAAACAATAAAAGGAACAATTAAATAATCGGAACCCTAAGAAAATAGGCAGAAATAAAAAGACATATAGATGGAACTAATTAAAGTAAGTAAAATCGGTCAAGAAAGGAAAACCATTAATGGTTGAAACATTTTTGGCAAAAATCTGTTAAAATCAAAACCCCAATTATAGGGTAAACAAGATCAGTCAGAAATAATAATAGAAAAAGACTATGAAATATAAGGATAGAGGTACTGAAATTTTAAAGGAGAAATATCAAAACAAACCTAAAATTCATTTCAGATCTGAACCCTAAGTTTAGGGTAAGTAACAGATTCAACCAAAAATAGCCAAATTCGGTAAATAATAACATTAAAGTGAACCAGAATGAACCAAAATCTGATTTGAAACAGAGATACGAAAATATTCGTACTCATAGGTATTGGGATGAACGCAGACGAAAATAGTCAAGATATGAGAGACTTTGAACCAGAGCTGATTCAAGTCTCTTTGAGATATACTTGCCATTTGAGGCAAATGAGTCAAGTAACATCAAAATCGGGTAGAAAGCAGAGAAGTAAAGCCAAATAAGGCAGGAAATCGATAGAGGATCCCATAAATCAAAGGGGAAAAATGAGTTAGGGTTTGGGGTGTTTGGTATTATTTAAAGGGGTGAGTGATTTACGGCCAGCATTAGAGTTTAGGCGGGGCGGGTTTAATTAGACGGGTATGGGTCTGGGTAATTGGGTTAGGGTGATGGGTATTTTGTAATTGTGCTGGTTAGGGTATTGGGCTAGGTAGGTCCAAAAAATTAATTAGAAATGGGCTATGTTTTAAATACCAATTTAAACTAATAAAATAATTTATAAAAAATAATTACTTAATGATAAAAATGCCATTTTGTATATGAAAATAATTTCAAAATAATTATTTGACATTATAAAAATAAAAAGTCATTTTATGTGAAAATAATGTAATAATGCATAAATGTGCTATTATTGCAATTACAGCCCAAATGTGCAAATATAATTATACAAAAAATGAATAAAGCTCAATATGAATATAAATGATAAAAATTATGTAATAAATTACTATAAAATTATTTGCGATGCAATTAGTAATTATTTAGATAATAAAATACCGGAATAAATTGATTGAAAGTCCTTTAAAATTACATAAAATTATGGAAAAATACTGGTTGATACTCATGTATTATCTTGAAAGTATATATGTATTTTTACAATATATATGGGAAAAATTGGGTATCAACAGTCCCATAGTAATGGCACACAGACAGAAAATACACCAAAATCTTCCAGTTGCTGCTTGATCCATGGCAATTGAGCACAACAAGAGGTAACCGCCACATATTTAGCTTCAGCAGTTGAAAGAGCCACCGAGTTTCGTTTTCTTGTACCCCATGTGATGAAACATGATTTCAGAAAATGTGTCATGCCAGAAGTGCTTTTCGTATCCACCAGATAACCAGTATAATAAGCATCAGTATACCCGATTAAATCAAAGTTATCTCCTGAAGGATAGTAGAGAACCAGGTCCTGCGTGCCTTTAAGATACTTCAAGGTTCTTTTGGCAGCCTTCATATGAGATTCCTTTGGATTGGACTGAAACTTGGCATAGAGTCCCACAGTGAAAATAAATATCTGGTCGGCTTGCTGTGAGATACATAAGTGACCCGATGATACCTCTATACATGGTCCCGTTCACAAGAGAACCAGGTTCATCCATGTCTAGACGAGTAACAGTGGCAATGAGAGTATCAATGCATTTTGGTCCTTCCAAATCAAATCGCTCCAGAAGCTCCTTGATGTACTTCTGATGGCTTATCATTATCCCCTTAGGAGTTTGCTTGACTTGTAATACCAAGAAGAAATTTAATTCCCTCCTTATGCTCATTTCAAATTCACTTCCCATGAGTTTTGCAAATTCCTCACTTAGTGAATCATTTGTTGCTCCGAAGATGATGTCATCAACATAGACTTGCACAATGAGCAGAATCCTGTGTTGTTACTTTTTCCTATTGTAAAGACATTTTCTAGAAGAAATTTGGACAACCTCCGAGGAGCCTGCTTTAGCCCATATAATGCCTTGTCAGGTTTAAAAATATGCTCAAGATGCTCATGTTCTCAAATCTAGATGATTGCTTGACGAAGACTTCTTCTTTTGGAAAGCCATTTAGAAATGCACTTTTGACATCCATTTGGAACAATTTGAATTCCATATCAAATTGATGGAGTTCTTCTTGCATAGCCGTAATCCAATCAGCATCTTTCAATGACTCCTTGATATTTTTGGGCTCAATTTGAGAGAGAAAAGCTGAGAAGGCAAGCGAGTTTCTTGTCTTATCTGGTTTGAATTATTGAGTCAAGAAGAGTGATCACATTTTCAAGAGGATGTGAACTTTTGTTTTTCCTGTTAGACACCTGAACCTCATTGTGGGAAGGTCCAAGTATTTCTGAATGTGATATTTGGCTTTCGTGAGTTCTGCTTCTCAGCTCAGCATAAGGGGTGCCTTGGACAACATAGCAACTCTGTTTTCAGCTTCAGCTGTTGTGATTGAGGAACCAGGTTCCTCCCCATTAGTTGGAGATTTGACTACACCATTATCATTTGATTCCTTGACCTGGCTCATCATGTCAGCTTTTCCATTTGCTATGTCAGTGACTTCATCAGGGATAGTTGCTTGTTCTCCATGTTGATCAATATTATCATTTGAATCCTTCCACATGAGTGGTGCGATTCATCAAAGTTCACATGTATACTTTCCTCAACGCATTGAGTTTGTTTGTTGTATACTTTACAGGCTTTGCTTTGTGATGAATAGCCCAGAAAGATTTTTTCATCACTTTTAGCATCAAATTTTCCTAGTGCTTCCTTGCCATTGTTGAGGACAAAATATTTTCACCTAAATATCCTTAGATGTGTCTGTTGATACCCAATTTTCCCTCAAATTATTTTCAAATTCGTATTTATACTTTCAAAATCACTCCTTACAGTGACTGGTATTTTCTCACAGTTTTCCGTATTTTTACCAAATTATTTTCCTGTGTATTTAATACTTTATATTCCATAACTATTCATAAATGATGTAATTTCAAATCATTTTTTCCCAACATGTTATTTATATCCTACTTAATTCCCTTAGGATTTTATTATTTCACAAATTAGCCAATATTGGCATCATTTAGTTAATTTCAACAACTTTTGCAATTATAGCACAAATGTGTATTTATACCATTTTAAAATAAGTGAATGATCATTTATAATTTTTATATCTTAGTCAATCGCCTTAATTTCATTTATTTGGCCTCATTTATTTTTACATAATTATTAACTATTTTATTAATTAATTATCCTATTTAATTGGGTATTTAACGTTTAGCCCATTTTTCTTTAAATTATAACCAGTTTTAAACCCAACCCACCTGAACCAAAACCCACAAATAACCCAGCCCAAAACCCACAAATAACCCGGCCCAACCCCACACTTGATCTGAACCGTTGATCAAATGAGATCAACTGTTCAGATCATTGTTACCATAATTAAACCTAATCACTACCCCCCTCCGACCCCTCATTCTCTCAGACTCACTCACTCTCTATCTCTCTCTGTTACGCTCTAAGTTCTCTCTAGAAGCCTTCTTTGGCTTCTCTTCTCCGATGGAGTCTGGTCATCTTCTCCGACTGGTTCTCTCACCAGAAACCATGGCTCTTCATCGTCTCATGGCTATTTTTCCACTTTGCACCAGTCCAGTGATGCTCTAGGGCTCTCAGGCGAACCTGGAGCGGTCCAACTCATCTCCCATAGTCCCATGCCACTTTCTGGCCTCCCCGGCCGTTTAAGTAAGTTTACAACCTGTTCCGGCTTAGGCCGGTGCCGTCTTTGAGGTTCTTATTACCTCTCTGGGTTGCAGGAAACCCTAACCATATATCTTTAGATTTATTCTAGATCTACTTTAGATCTATAGTATTACGAAGCTTTTCTATGTTTTTCCCTAAAAACATTCATCTTTAAACGATCTTTCAATTTTAAAACTAGGTTTTCACAAACCCCTTTCAAAATCTATTTTCCTTTACTTCTGCTTTAATGTTATTCTATGTTTTTCTCTGTTAATACATTTTGATTCAAAGCTTCTTACGGAAAGCCCTAATTTTTAGGTTTTTTTAGTCTGTCTTGTTTGCTATGTTTAGCCAATATGTATTCTTCATCTAGGCTCTCTATGTGCTATATGTTTCTTAATCTAATTCATGGTTAGAGTTCCTGATACCCTCTACTGACTCTGTGATGTTTTCTTCGGACCTATGATTCGGTATGTTCTATACTGATTTTCGAATTGCTTCCCTTGATTGTGTGATACTTTCCTTGATTATGCCTGATTCCCTGTGATTTCAATTACAGTCGAGGTAATTTTCAGAATTAAACCCATACTTTGTTTTGTAAATATGCTATCAGTGGGTACTTTCCTTAATTACGTGTTATGAACCTGGTCTTTATTACACACTCCATGCTTTTACTACCCCTGTTATGGTAAGATCACTTTATTTGATTCCTTTCCTTGGTTTAACTCTGATTGGCCCGTTTGAACTTGACTCCCTAATTAAAGGGAGTCCAAGCCTTTAATTGACACTTATTGGTTATTATTTCCATAATTATGTTAGACTAATTATTCCTTACCTTATCTTCTTTACTCGTTTTCAGAATTTATAAACACCCTGCTCTCTTTAGCATAATAGAACCACTAGATACACGAACACACACAAAAATAACACTCATATTGCTCTGAACTCTCATTGGCTTTGCTGTATATTCTCTCTTGTTCTTCTGGCTACTCAGTCGGCTGAAAGCCAAGACTGAACAACTTATTGTTGCTCTATTGCTCTGCATACCACTGTCTTGTTGCTCTACGTCTCTGCACCTTGCTGTTCTATTCTTATTCCTAACTGGTATGTTTCTAGTTTAAGTTTATAGCATCCAACTCAACATGTTTCTCACATCTATTTGCCTATGTGATTACCCTTTCCCTTTTATCTAACATGTCTACTGCTTTCCCTTACATGTTTCCATCACGAATCTGCCTGACTCCCAACACTATGAGCATGCACCCCCTAATACTTAGTTATTATGTAAATCCTAACCTTGTACCTAATATGTGAGTATATTTGAAACCCCTCAATATGATGATGTTAGATTCCTGGCATGAACATTCTGTGATAACTAGACTGTTATTGTTTAAACCATATAACACTAGCCTAAGGACCATTTGTGTGCAAGTCTGCCTCTACTCTGTGACTTATTTGTCCCCCAGTCCCCCTATCCCTATTTGTGTTTGCTTCCTAAACCATGTATGTTCTGGGTTGCTGATGGTCATGTTTCTTTCTTCTACAAAACCAGTTTTTATAAAACAAACTCTCATGTTGATTTTTGAAGCTATTTTTCAAAATAGTTATTTCCAAAAGCTACTTTTCAAACTCAACTCTTTTCTAACTATAGGCACATCTCACTACTCTTAGCTCTAAGTTCTGCCCCCTTAGTGTGAGCACTGCCTTGGGGACCATCTGAGTACCCATTGAACTCTGACACACAAGGCTGGCATTCCACACTGCACTTACTCATTCCTGGCTAGGGTACTTAGGTGTGAGAACTGCCTGGGGTCTTCTGAGTTCCTTAGGAACTCTGACACACCTGGGTTGCAAAAGGTCATGGCATATGTCATTGTTGGATCTGAGGACTTGGGCCTACTGTTAGGCCTTCTATAGTGTAAATTCTTAATTTCCTTATTTATGGAGTTTGTGCAAGACAGGTCTGTAATAATTAATTGTAAAAACAGTTATGGGCTAGATAGTGAAATGGGCGGGGTTGTGCATGCACAGTATAATTATGGGTAGAAACCATGCAATAGGATTTATTTTGTATATGTGTGCAATAGTTACCATGCTTAGGATTACTTGCCATGTATGCATTAGAAAACATGTTTTAGGCCCGTTTATCTCAGCATATGTACCATACTCATGCCTCACTTAGAAAACCATGTTCGTAGTTAAATAACTATAAAACGGTTGTTATAATGTTGCTGTTTTTGCATCTTCACGATCACCATGTCTAGAAATCCTGTTTTAGGTTAAAAACATTAATCGTCAATATTTGCATTAGAGATCATGTTACCCTAGGAATTCATTCTCAGCATGCTCATATTACCTATGCCAAACTCATGTGTTAAGGACATACTGCTATTTGCATTAGAAATAATGTGCTAGGTTCAACAACTTAACTACGCTTCTGTATTTCTTGTTTCGAGTCAAAAAGATGTGTTAATAAGTAAATTCCACCCTAAGTAATAATAGATTCTGATTTCTAAAAATGTTTGTGCATTTAGAAAAGCATGCGTAGGTTTGCATCATTCCACACCCTGTATGCATTTAGATATCCTGTTTTGTAGGATACTGCATTCACATTAGTTTAAATACTCACTCCTTTACCACGATTAAGTCTAAACAAGATAACTGGAGTTTGTTAAACCCGCGTAGGAAAGCCTTAGGCATTAAGTTTATTAAAACTCGAAAACTATCTCTTTGTATTATTTGGTTAATTACAGATCAGAATTCATAGTCTAGAACTGGTAAAAATATTTCTTCTGAAACTTAGTAATCTGACTGCCCCATTACTGTATTCTCACTTAGTCATCATGCCTTAGGTTCTCAAATACAAAGACCTCTATGTGTTTGAGTCGTGCTAGTTATGTGTATCAATTTGTGGAGGAATTCATGAACCCCATATCTGCTCCTGTGTGTCCCATATACTTGCAGTCCCAAATGTTTTATTTGTCACTTAGAATTTGTCCTTTAAACCTAGGGGTTCTGCCTAGTACCTACCCTTTAGGATAGTAGTCCTAACTTCCTCCAGGACTGATAATATGGGATAGGTAACAGCACACAATAGAATCTGTGACCAACACACACTTTAATTACCTCCACGGGATGGGGAGGGTAGAATATGGATATGATGACCTGTGCGCTAATACCACGTTTAGCCCCTCTTCGAGGAGTGATTACCGGGTATTGAATTGATGTGATCCGTATTACTTTAAACCTAGGATATTTTCTCAAATGTTTACTTCTAATTTCCTTTAAACTTTCAACAAAACTCCAATACTTGTTTGAAATCCTCTCTTATGTGAGCCTTGCTTATTATTTGCTTATTGTTTGAATTCACGAAACCATTTGGCCGGGACCCACAGTTGTGGATCCTGAGGGGTGCCTAATACCTTCCCCTTAGGATAACTTCAAGCCCTTACCCAATCTCTGGTAATGCAAACTAGTTTATGAGTTAACTACTCAGGTGCCCTAACGCACCATAAAATCGTTAGGTGGCGAATCTTCCTTTAACTTCTTCCTTCCAAAGGAGTTTTCCAAAAAATGTCAAGAAACCTATCTCCGCGAGGAAATAAAAGGGGCGCGACAACATGACGACTATGCTCGGGATTATAGGCTTTTACCATTTCAAATTGTTTCGTGAATCTATGCCTTTATTTTTAAATACTTGCGCCCTTTTCTTTTCCCTTTGCATGCGGTTAATTGTTTACTTCGAGTATTTATTTTTTCAAAACATAACTGACATGTCTCTTTGTTTCCTTTTTTTAACTGCTTTAAATCATTATTACTATTTTTACCGCTTTCTTTAACGTGCAAATACGTGACAACTTATTTTAAATACTTATTGCATAAATCATGCTCAACATTCATACTCCACTCGTGCCAAATAAAATCCTATAGCAACGCTTGATGAGTGGTTGCGCTCTTCCTATATTATTACCCCCTAAATTGATAAAGGCTTATTAGCGATAAAACCAGTCGATCAGCGGTGCAGTCGACGGTTTCGTGCCTTTCCCTTTGAGTTGTCCGCTCAAAGGTACCAGTATAAAACCACATAGAAACCTAACTCTGCCGAACTTTTGCATGCATCATGGTCAAACCTAGTCAAAGCTAAAGTGTTGTCCGCGTGATAGCTTTTAATATAGCCTTATCCAAAAGTCCATCGGGTTTCCCTGAACCCCAAACAGACGCCCTCACATTCTATGTATTTATTTGGAGAACTAAATGTTTCTTGCTAATTATTGACGTTAAATAGTTGAGTCCGGTGGGGTTAAGGGCCTAACCTATTTGTTTTGCAGAAAAAAAAAATGAGGCACGAAGTCCCCAGATTCAGCATGGTCTCCAACATTCACCCAAAATTGCTGAGTTGGTGGGAGGATTTACACTCTAGCGACAAAGCTATCGTCGGGAAACATTTGGGTAATCTACCATCACTTCTGGAAATCCAGCCTAACAAAATGATAGTAGAGGCTGCTATCCTATTCTGGGATCGCGAAAGGTCTGTGTTCCGCTTTGGGAGCATCGAAATGGAACCATTGATAGAAGAGATAGGAGGGTTGGCCAACCTAGTATGGGAAACACCGGGTTTGCTGATGCCTGAAAATCGCACAGGCATAAGTTTCCTCAAAATGGTGGGTCTGAAAAAGGGCGTGGAGTTGATATGTCTGGAGGATTCGTACATTCCTTTTGATTACCTGTACGAACGGTATGGCTACAGAAAATCATACCGTACCTACCATGACGAGTTCACTATCACCTCTCTGGGACACGTCCATCATCGACCGTTCGTGTTTATGGTCTACTTTTTGGGATTGATCGTGTTCCCGATGAAGAAAGAAAAGATCCATACCAGGTTAGTTATGGTAACTAAGACCATAATGGAAGGGTTAAATGGGCAATATTTCAGCATTGTGCCCATGATCGTTGCAGATATGTACCGGTCTCTGGAAAAATGTCAACAAGGGGCAAAACATTTCGAGGGTTGCAAACTGTTACTCCAACTCTGGCTTGTAGAACATCTCCAAAAAGGGGAATACCGACAGGACATCCATCGCCGAATGTGGGATGACCACATCGCTTTCCATCACCCAAAGCGAATGAACTATATCCCTGACATGTTCGCTCAACCTAAGGACGCCGAAGGATGGGTCAAGCTCTTTGATAACCTGACTGAAGAACGGGTTCAGTGGATGTTCGAATGGTTTCCAACATATGAGTTCATCATTCGATCACGGGACGCATCATTTCTGGTATTTATTGGTCTCGGAGGGACTTACCCTTACTTCCCTCTTCGAGTTATGAGGCAGGCAGGAAGGAAACAAGTCATCCCTAGGGTCGAGAAGATGAGCCATCTCCGAGCCGACTTTCAAAACAATGATTGTCCTCACAGGTGCCAAGCTCAACACCTATGGCACTGCAAGGTTATACTCGAGAAAGACACCACGAGCCGGACAAGTATCACGCCGGTTATACCCGTTTCTATCCGAGTTGGTTAGAAGAAGATCTGGGTGGTCAGAGCAAGCCATGGTACGTCCGAGGTCACAGGGTTGTAGATGAAAGGGCTGAAGCACAAGTCAAGTTCAACCAGTTCCGTAAAAGGATCCGGGAGAACGAGGATGATCACCACAAGATACATGAGCCCAACAAAAGGCTGATCGAGGAATGGAAGGACATGGCCATTAGCGCCAATAAAAGGCTGGAATATCTGGAACGAGGTATCATCGATTTAGAAGAAAAGTTAATCAAAAGGGTTGAAGATTGTCAAAAGCATGAGGGAGCTGCAGGGGGATATTTAGCCAGAATTTATCTGCTGCTGGGACTTCGCGAGCTGGGAAGGTTGTTAGAAGAAAGCAGGAATGCCGAATCTGGGGAAGGTTCTTCTGGGACCAAGTAGATGAGGATGTCTTTATTTTTCCAACAATGTAGTAAGGCCAACGACCATTAGTGATTTTTATTTTTCTTCTGTCATTTTAGGATTCGTCTATTTCTCTTATCAATAAAATGAGGCATTTAGCATTTTAAGTTCTCCAAATCAATTTGTCGCTAGGCCTACCTCCGGCACAAAGAGGTCCCCAACTTAGGGCACGCTTTCATTTCCGCATTATGTGTTTAAATACTGCAATACTCTTTTTATAATCCTCACTGACTTGGTTACCTTTTGTTTATGTTTTTCTTACTCCCCTCCCCAAAGGTTAGTTCCCACATTCTGGCATCACCAGCCTATCACACAAGATCCAAGGGCCCTCCACCTACTCCTCCCCCTAGTCCTCCTAAGGACAAAAACAAAGGCAAAAGTAAGATGGACGAGTCCAGCGGCATCAGAAAAGAGAATGTGATTGAAAGGGTAGAGGCCACTGATGGCCGAGGTATTCAGGTCCTGCATGAGAACATGTCGCCACTTGAACAAAAATTGCTGAAGTTTCAGGAAGAACTAGATCAAGTCCGAAATCTGGCCAACTTATCATTTTCCCTCAACGTCCCTGACGCCAAACTTCCAAATGCTCAAAAACCCACACCTCCACAAAATATCCCAAGACATCACACCACTCCTCCAAAAGAACCAAAACCTCCCGACACAGTACAATGCTTGCCACACTTCAGATAACACTTGCTCATCCCAGAACCTCAAAATCCCACAAAAGACCGTTTCCACTCCTATAACAATCCCATCTATGCAGAAACCATGACCCATTCCACCCCGCCTATCCCACAGACGTCCGAGTTTGACGAAAAGGATTTACTTATCAGGAACCTGGCCGAAGAGCTTAAGAAACTGACTAGCCGAGTTCAGGGTGTTGAAGGATTTACAATGCTTGCCACACTTCAGATAACACTTGCTCATCCCAGAACCTCAAAATCCCACAAAAGACCGTTCCCACTCCTATAACAATCCCATCTATACGGAAACCATGACCCATTCCACCCCGCCTATCCCACAGACGTCCGAGTTTGACGAAAAGGATTTGCTTATCAGGAACCTGGCCGAAGACCTTAATAAACTGACTAGCCGAGTTCAGGGTGTTGAAGGGACCAAAGGGACCGAACGGTTGAACTATTAAGACCTTTGTATCCAACCTGATATCGAACTGCCTGAGGGGTACAAACCTCTAAAGTTCGAAATGTCTGATGGTACCGGTGATCCGAGAGTCCATCTGAGGACCTATTGTGACAAATTGGTCGGCGTGGGAAAGGATGAAAGAATCCGCATGAAGATGTTCATAAGGAGTTTGAAGGAAGATGCACTATCTTGGTACATCGACCAAGACTATAAGAAATGGTTAAACTGGGTAGGCATGGCGTCTGATTTCATGGACAGGTTTAGGTTCAACACAGAGAACGCACTAGATGTGTTTTACATTCAGAATTTGAAGAAGAAACCCACAGAAACCTTTCGCGAGTATGCTACTCACTGGAGGTCTGAAGCCGCTAAAGTTAGACCTGCTCTAGAAGAAGAACAGATGAACAAGATCTTTGTCTGAGCTCAGGATCCGCAGTATTATGAGCGGTTAATGATGGTTGAGGGCCGCAAGTTTTTTGACATCATCAAATTGGGTAAGCGAATTGAAGAAGGTATTAAAAGAGATATGGTTACGAATTTTGAAGCCTTGCAAGCCACTAACAAGGCTCTACAGTCCGGTGGTGAGTCTAAAAAGAGAGATGTGGGAGCCGTAATGGTTGCACAAAGAACCAAGTTCCCACTCAAGTACCAAACCTATCCGACATCTCCAATCACATATCATCCCTCACCAAATTACCAAGCTCCACCACTAAATTACCAAACTCCACCACCTTCCTACCGAAATCCACCACCCACATATCAACCTTCTTCGCCCAAATATCCACAACCTGCTTCTGTCTACCACACCTATAATTCCCAGCCATCTCATTATCAGTCCCTTCCTCCACGCCAAAACTTCCCAAGACCTCGTCCCAATTTTGATCGTCGTCCTCCAAAACAATATACCGCCATAGCCGAGCCCATTGACCAGCTATATGAAATACTTAAAGCCGCTGGTTATGTTACACCTATCCCTTCTACCACCCCTGAGAATCCCTCTCAGTGGGTTAACCCAAACAAATCCTGTGCATACCATTTTGGCATGAAAGGTCACTCCATCGAGGAATGACGCTCTTTAAAAGACAAAATACAGGCCCTTATCGACAACAAGATTATTGTGGCAAAAGACCCCGCTCCAAACATTCGCGACAATCCTTTGCCAGACCATAAGGGTAGAGGCGTCCATATGATTGAAATAGAAGATGATTGGGACCCCGAGGGGTCAATCGGGTTGATAACAGAAGGCGATAACCCAAAGAAATCCGCAGTCACTCTCAAACCAATCATAGTTCAAATTCAGCCATCTGAGGCCTCTGAGGTAAATATGTCTATACCGTTCGAGTTTGAAGCAGCACCACCGGCAAAGTCACCAGTGCCGATTGAAGTTGAGTTTGTATCTCCAGCAAATACACCAGCTTCGTTAGAGGTCGTAAGCCTTCCACCCCGAACACACATTCCGTTTGAAATAAAGATGGCTACACCCATTCTGGTGGCGATGTCAACCACACACCCTTTTACTCAAACGCTGTTCCTTGGGACTACACAGCCGAGGCGAGAAGGAAAAGCAAGGCCAGGTCTGAGGAAGCTGTCGCAACGCAGGGTATGACTAGAACTGGTAGGGTCTACACCCCCTGAGCATCTGGTCGAGTCGAGCAAGCAGGCCGCCAACCGACCTCCCCTTATTAAGACAGGTCTCGATGACCTTTGGAGAAAGATACAGGCGAAGGAGTATTCAGTCATCGACCAGCTGAATAAGACACCGGCACAAATATCCATCCTCTCTCTGCTGCAGAATTCCGAAACACACAGGAATGCTTTGTTGAAAGTATTGAATGAAGCATATGTGCCAAGCAACATCACCAGTGGGGAAATGGCCAATATGGTAGGCCAGGCACTGGAGAGTCATAAAATCACTTTTCATGAGGATGAGCTGCCACCTGAAGTATTGGGGCACAACAAAGCGCTGCACATCACCGTGCAGTGCAAGGATCATTTTATCACAAGAATCTTGATCGACGGAGGTTCCAGTCTTAACATATGTCAGCTGATAACACTCAAAAAATTGGGTAAAAGGATACATGAGATAAAGGATGGGGTGATCAATATAAAGGCTTTCGACGGTTCTCAGAGGTCAACCATGGGGGAGACCAATCTATGTCTACAGATAGGACCAACTTGGTTCGAAGTGAATTTCCAGGTGATGGATGTTCCGGCATCCTACAACCTGTTGTTGGGACGACCCTGGATTCATGCTGCTGGGGCTGTGGCATCAACACTACATCAGGCGTTAAAATTCGAATGGAACCACCAAGAAGTGATTATTCATGGTGACGGTAGCAACCCCATTTATAGTTGTCAAACTATTCCGATGGTTGACGGGAAAAAGGAAGATAGGCGGAGGAACTTACCACCATATTGATCGGGTCAATGCCATCGACAAGGACAAATGGTGGGATAACAAGATCGAGAGCATCTTGAACTGGGGAGTATATGAGCCAGACAAAGGGCTCGGTAAAAACCTCCAAGGGATCACGAAGCCTATAAAGCTCAAGGAGCATGGTACCACTTTCGGTCTGGGGTATGAGTACACCTGGCGGGAATTCAACGACTGGTCACCACCTTGGCGCAGTCCCTATTACCCTTTGGAATAGCCGATACCTCATCTTGAGCAAACTTTCAAGCAAGCTAACACTGTCTACGGTTTAGATGAAGAAGAAGCACTTGCAGCAATGAGGAGCTTGTTTCTACAGAATGATGATATGGATTGCCTGTTGGTCCCAAACGCACACGCAAGTATACGTGGTCGACAAGTAATATAAGATTGTAAGTCCAGATATCGTACCCACAGAGACTTGTGATTAACTATCAACTAAATTAAACCCAAACAATTAATCTATTCAAGCGAACACTAAAGTATGAATATTTAACTAAAATTAATCTAGAATAGTAAACTATGAAATTAACGAAATAATTGGCGAGATTAGACACGAATTCAATAAGAGCCGATATTCTAGAGCTATGGGTTAGCAAACAATACTGTTGAGTTTTCTACTTAAATCGTCTAATTAATTTATCTGGTTTATTGATTAACGAGGTTAATATTGCTCGTAGCCTTCTCCCGAAGTACAAAACGCCTATTCAAGCTAACCTAACGCCTATATTCCTATGAAATTAGGATTAACAAGAACGCATTAATAATTCCCGTATAATAACCAAGAAAGGCGATTAGGTATATTCCTATCCTAACCGCAAATCCGCTCCCCTGAAGGGTTAAGATCTTGCTCTACCCAATCCTATATGCAATCTAGAATTCCCTCTCCCGAGTTCAATCCTAGATTCGTAGATAGTATTCAATTGGTGATCAAGCAATCAAATAATTAAGAGCAAGATTGAATAAATAAACCGCTATGATAAAATATTTAGAACAATTCAAGCTTCAAACTACAGCGTTCATGTAGCACCCCAAAACTCTAGAACTAATAAACTATAAAATTAAAGGAAGAGAAGAGAAGAAAAACTAGGTAGAAGCCTCCTTCAAGCGTGGTGTGTGCGCCTCCACGTCAAATCCCCCTCGTGAAATCCTCCCCCCAAAGTTGTGTTTTTGGGTCAATTTATATGTTTGGGACAAACTTTAAACGTGTAGGAGACTTCTATTCATACCGGGAAACACTTAAAACCTTCAAAACTTGGATTGGACCGGACCAAAGACCCCAGGCGTTAAGACACAAACGCCCAACTATAGCCTGGGTAGGCCTGGCGTTAGGGCTCTAACGCCCAGCTATAGCTTGGTATGACTAGGCTTTATGGCTCAAACGCCCGACTATAGCCCGGGTCACTCCTTTTCGACTCTTGAGCGTATTTTTGATATTTATGCATCTATTTAGCTCGGCTTCCATCTCCAATTCACCTAAATATAAAATAGACTCCATTATGCACATATGACGTGTATTTTTATCACAAACGCACATAAAATGTA
>ML341138.1:0-12069 GCA_005239505.1 Nicotiana paniculata | reverse complement strand
CTATCATGCGAATTTATTCTATCACGAATGATTGAACTTTTCTATTCTTATCCTCTCACAAATATTGACAACACGCGAAGCGTCTACAACCGGAAAAGATGAAGCCCCAATGACAACTACGTTTAGGGGGAGAGACAGAAGCAGAGCTTAGACTAAAGCTCGAACATCAGCACCTATTGTACAGTCTCAAATGGATCTAGACATGGAGGTTCTAGCCCAGTCAATACATGTTGGACTAGCCCATATCCCAGAAGGATTTATAGCTACTTCAATACTGCATAACAAGGGAATAGTTGAAAGCAACGGAGTTGATTTATATGAGCTGTGAAGTTTAACATTGTGAATTATCAGACATTGTGACCTATGGCTTCGTGCCAAGTGGGAAGTCCATTTTCAAGGAATAGATTATGGGGTCATGTGTTATATCGGTTTTGGACTGGAATGTATAAGGCCTGAGAGTTTGCAAGAGATAAAGCTGGGACTAGCGATATGTCCGCCTCCTTAATAATCCCATACCTCGGCACCACAGGAGTTATGTGAACAACTTTGAATCTACAGAAGGTCTACTCAACGTGGAAGTCACGGTTGTGGATTTTGGGGTGCTCTAGAGGGAGTATAGTGGTTAACAAGCTTCTAGACTATATTGTTCGTGCCAAGAATTATCCGAATAGAGCTCTACTTTTGTGATCATTGTGTGTCAATAGAGATGAGAGTTACCCCAAAAGAATAATGAAAAATATGAATAAATGAGGTAGCTCAGCAGTGTTGAGTCAACATAGTAAAAGAAGAAATTGGTCGTCGGTGTTTGTGGCAAGCCTATGAAGAGGACGACCAACCAATGCAACATCAACTACTTGACTCAGTTCTCATAAATTCTTTTGAAAGAGTTTGTTTCTTAGACTCTCCATAATGTGTGGCGCATAGGGTTTGAACGGTTGCGTCATGCCACCATCACAGTGTCAGGACATTCCATCAGTTTTGATAAGTTAGCCCCTCATACTCCTACTTCGGTTCATATAGCCAGAGAAAAAGTTCACAGACTCATTAAAGGACTCAAATATGATTGTAGAATTTTGGATGAATCAGGGCAGGTTGATACTTCATTTCGGGTAGTGGTATAAATTGTCCTAGGCTTGGGAGAGTCATATTTCATCAAAACACTCAGGCTACATGCCCTATTGAAGTTATAATTCAATTTACATGAACAACTAGAGAAAAAGGTGTCAGAATGTCGAAGGTGGAGGTCAGATTCCTAGAGGTGGAGACCCAGCCAATTGAAATATTTTCTATGGTATGGCTGAGGTCGTTATATCAAATGGTGCCATTAACAGAACAATCTCTAGTTATTATAAAGTGATGATTTCCTGAACTTTAATCGGTTATGCGTATCTAATAAAATTCTTCAAATATGCTCCACTCTCGAGTGAGCTTCGTAACTCAAAAAAAAAATTTACTTATGGGAATACTTGTATTGAGAAATTCTATGGAGATAACTGTGTCTATCATCACGTGTTGTAATTTTGTTTAACGAAAAATATTTAAAGGAAGAAAATGGAAGGTTTCGAGTGGCACGATGCGCATGTTGCTTGTGATTCAGAATCGAGGACGAGATCCTCGCATTGTAATATGATTTGAGATGTTTAAATTGGGCTACGAGCTGCGGTGGAAGTTATGTAAGGACGAGGTCCTTGTGATGGAAATCCTTGTGTTTAAATTCTCCCGTGTGAATTAAAATTTTGTTATGGTACTGGTCATGCTTGTTAGGATTATTCAACAATTCATGTATAAAATAATGATGATGATCATAAGAATAAATGAATAAATAATAATAATAATAAAAGTAATACTAATAATAAATAAACTAATTAATTAACTGTGTATAATTTGCCAAATCCGTGTCAGAATTATTGAGCAAGCTGTTGATAATTCCGTAATTGGCTATGAGCTACTATTAAGAAAATAGAGGCGGTGAGTATGGGCAGCCTTGTGTATATTCCAGTTTGTGAGAGGCCGTTAGCTTCAAACATTCAGATGTTGGTTAATCAGTTCGTGAGGTTGGATATTTCCCCCAGCAGTGTTCTAGCTCTTCAGTCGCTCGGTCTTCTCTAATCGAGCATATTCGGAAGCGGCAGGATGGTGACCCACATTTGGCTGTTCTTAGGGACACAGTTCGGCACGGTGATGCCAAGCAGGTTATATTTGGAGATGATGGTGTTTTGAGGATGCATGGTCAGTTATTTGTGCCTAATGTTGATGATCTTCGTGAGTTGATCCTTGAGGAGGCTCACAGTTCCAAGTATTTTATTCACCCAGGGGCAGCTAAAATGTACCAAGATTTGAGACCGCATTATTGGTGGAGAAGGATGAAAAAGGACATTGTGGCGTATGTGGCTCGTTGCTTAAATTGTCAGCAGGTAAAGTATGAGCATCAGAGACCTGGTGGTTTACTTCAGCAGATAGAGATTCCTGAGTGGAAGTGGGAGCGTATCACTATGGACTTCGTTGTTGGACTCCCACGGACTCAGAGGAAATTTGACGCCGTTTGGGTTATTGTGGATAGGCTGATTAAATCAGCACATTTCATTCCTTTGGAAAGTACTTATACTTCAGAGCGGTTGGCTGAGTTATATATTTGGAGATAGTTCGCCTTCACGGTGTGCCCGTGTCTATCATTTCAGATTGAGGTACCCAATTTACTTCGCACTTTTGGAGGGCAGTTGAGCGTGAGTTAGGTACCCCGAGTTGAGTTGAGTACAACATTTCACCCTCAGACTGATAGACAGTTTGAGCTTACCATTCAGATATTGGAGGATATGCTCCGCGCTTGTGTTATTGACTTTGGAGGTTCGTGGGATCAGTTCTTGCAGTTAGCAGAGTTTTCTTATATTAATAGTTATCAGTAGAGCATTCAGATGGCTCCCTATGAGGCATTATATGGTAGACGGTGTAGATCGCCAGTTAGATGGTTCGATCCTTAAGAAGCTCGGTTATTGGGTACAAATTTAGTGCAGGAGGCCTTAGATAATGTCAAGATTATTTAGGAAAGGCTTCGTGCAGCTCAGTCTAGGCAAAAGAGTTATGCTGATCGTAAAGTTCGTGATGTGACATTCATGGTTGGAGAGAGAGTATTGCTTCAGGTATCGCCCATGAAGGGTGTTATGAGGTATGGAAAGAAGGGTAAGTTGAGCCCTAGGTATATCGGGTCGTTTGAGATTCTTGATAGAGTGGGGGAGGTAGCGTATAGACTTGCGTTGCCTTCAGGGTTATCCTCAGTTCATCCTGTATTCCATGTGTCTATGCTCCGGGAATACCATGGTGACCCGTCCCACGTGTTAGACTTCAGCTCTGTCCAATTGGAAAAAGACTTGACTTATGGGGAGGAGCCGGTAGCCATTTTAGACCGGCAGGTTCGTCAGTTGAGGTCTAAGAGTTGTCCTTCATTTCAAGTGTAGTGGAGAGGCCAACCCGTCGAGGCAGCTACTTGGGAGTCCTAGTCGGACATGCAGAGTAAATATTACACTTGTTTGCAAATTCAGGTAATCTTCTATGTCCGTTCGAGGACGAATGTTTATTTTAGAGGTGGAGATTGTGATGACCCAAGGGGTCATTTTATGAATTTAGACTCCGTTCTAGACTTACTAGCCATAAAAAGATTAATTTTAACTACCTCAACTTTCGTGCCCAGTCTGGGCGTGAAGCCGGAAAGCTTTTATGTGAAAATATAAGAAATAATAATTTTTAGAATTAAAAATTTGGTTTTAGTTGATTTGAGTCAACATTTTGAGTAAACGGACTTGGATCTGTGTTTCGATGATCTCGGGAGGTCCGCAGTAAAATATGGGACCCGGGCGTATGCTCGGAAATGAATTCTGAGGTCCCAAGCCTTAGAAATTAATTTTTGAAAGAAATTGTTTTGTTGAAATATTTATGAAATAAAGAAAAAAATTAATGTTTAAAATCATTGGTATTGGGCCCGTATTTTGGTTTCGGAGACCGGTACATATTTGTTATCATATTTAGGCCTTGCCTGTGAAATTTGGTAAGAAACGAAGTTTGTTTGACGTGATTCGGACATCCGGTTGAAAAGTTATGAACTATAAGTGTTCTTTAGGAAAATAATGAGTTTTGAGGTTTAATTCGTTGTTTTACATGTTATTTTCATGATTTGATCGCACAAGCAAGTCCATATGATGCTATTAGACTTGCGTGCATGTTTTATTTAGAGCCCCGAGGGCTCAGATGAGTTTCAAATAGGTTTGAGTTGTGTTGCGCTCGTTCTTTCTTATGCTTCGACGTCGTTTCTTCAGGCATAAATGATGTCATATTGAACAAATGAGCTCCGATTTCTGTTTTGAATGAATTATAGGATCCGTATCGTAATTACGGACCCGTAGAAAAAAGAATCATCGAATTTGGATATCATATGAGGGTTTTATGGGCATTTTTCTAAGGTTGCCAGATTTTTCAGATTAATTACGAAATTACTCCTGACGGCATATTAAAAATCTGCACAAATTGCAAATATTAAAACCTACATATCTCCTTCATTATAAGGCCAAATTGAGTGATTCAAAATCCTAACTTGTCTAAAAGTTCACAAGGAATTCATTGGATACATAAAAATGGAGTTTCGGGATTGTTTGGCACAAAAAACGAGGCAAAATAACTGGCAGAAAAATATATATAAAACGGGCAGACTTCTTCTTCTTGAAATTTTTGAACCCCACATCCCTAGGAATGAATTTCTTCACCAAGTCATAGGTAATCAATTATAAACTTTACTCTTTCAATTACCCATTATTTCTCATCACTTTTAAATCAAAAACTAAGAATTTTCATGGTAAAATTGAGAGTTTGGGTAGAATTAGGGAATTTTATAAAAATCGAATCTTTACCTCGAATTATGGTCGGATTTCAAAATTAATTGTATATTTGGGTTCGTGGGTGAATAGGTAAACATAATTTGGTCCGAACCCCGAGTTTAGACCAAGCGGGCCTAGGTCAGGTTTTCATTTTTTTTTTAGAGAACTTAGGAAAAATTATATTTTTCAATAAAGTTAGTTCCTTTAGAATTAGTTAATCATATTAAGTTAATTGTGATTTGATTCGAGAAAATTAGAGTTGAATTCAAAAGGAAAAGCAATAATTGAGCTGTGAGTGGCCTGCGAAATTGAGGTAAGTGTTTGGTCTAACTTTGACTTGAGGGAATAAGAATCCCCACTTGTTTGCTATGTGAAATGTATGGGAGTGGTGTATAGGTGAGATGACGAGTATCTATGCACCACCCAATTTTCCTGTGAAGCATGGTCCTTTTCCCGTTCCCAACTTAATTGATTCTTGTCTTAATTGTTCTATGTCCATTATTGTTTCTATAACTACTTGGTCTTGTTATTTTATTGTTAGATATTGTTGTGGTTATTTTGAAAGAGTATTGGTTGTTTTAGCTGGATTCCTTGTGGTACAAAACAGTTGAGCAGCTTGACATTGTTTTTACAAATTATATATATGTATATGTTCTAGTTGGTTCCATTGTTGATAATATTGAGGAAGTGATGAGGAATGCAGTTTACTGTTTTATGATTGTTGAGGTTTACGTGGTTGTTGGGTTTCAATTGATTGTTGTCAATTGTAGTGGCGAGTGTATTAAAAGTGTTGATTGTTCTTTTGATTTTTATCATGGTACATAAAGACTGAGCTAGGTTGACAGCGTTACGGTGTTTACATATATTCTGGTTGATTTTATTGTGAATTGATATTGGTTAAAGCTTACGAGCTATACAGTTTTCTATTTGAAATTGTTGAAATAAAAGTATTGTGAAAGGCTTGGCCTGAATTGTGAAAGTCTCAAAAATAAATTGATATGATATGTCTGGTGGGAGCAGGTGGCACGCTGCAACAAGGAGTGATAAGGGTTGATAGGTGGGATCAGGTTGCACGCCACAACAGGAGCAATAAGGGTGATATATATATATAGGGAGGAGCAATAAGGGTGGACAGGTGGGATCGGGTTGCACGCTGCAACAAGGAGCGATAAGGGAGGAAAATTATATTTTTATTGTTTATAAATTAAAGGTTGGAACGCTCATTGTTTTATTGTCATTATTTCATATTCTGCTCTTTCTATTATTTAAAGTGAAACTTGTTTCGTTTTCAGTTGTTGAAACATAAATATTGTGAAAGGCTTTGACTTAAATTGTGAAAATCCTTTTTATAAATAAAGAGATGTGATTGTCTGGTGGGAGCGGGTTGCACGCCGCAACAAGGAGTGATAAGGGTGGACAGGTGGGATCGGGTTGCACGCCGCAACAGGAGTAATAAGGGTGATATATTTATAGGGAGGAGCAATAAAGGTGGACAGGTGGGAACGGGTTGCACGCCGCATCAACGAGCGATAAGGGAGGACATTTATATTTTTTGATTTTCAAAGAAAAACAAAGATTTGAAAACTTACTATTTTATATTACTATTTTTCATATTTTAGCACTACTTTTATCTAAAGTTAAAGTTTGGATTNACTACTTTTATTTAAAGTTAAAGTTTGGAAACTTGAAAATTATTTGAGAGTTGGTTATAGCTGAGGCCTGGAAAAGGCGGCTGAGTTATTTCATTGTTGTTGCAGTACTTAATTATTTGTTTAGATTTCCTTCTTGCTTTATATTTATTGTCTCAGTTATATTTTTCTTGTTCGTGTAAAATTGTTTTATTGTGTTATAGTATATATTATTGTCACAGGTTATATGTTGTTAATGACCCGCCGTAGCCTCGTCACTACTTCGTCGAGGTTAGGCTCGGCACTTACTCAGTACATGGAGTCGGTTGTGCTGATACTACACTTTGTACTTTTTTGTGCAGATCCAGGTATCGACCAACAATAGAGATATTTAGAGCGGCTATTTATTTATTTGGAGATATATCTGTCGGCATTCGCAGATCACGAGAGTCTTCTCCTATTTCCATAAACGCTGTTTTATTTTATTCAGAACAGTTACATTATTTCTTTCGGCCCAGTATTTGTAGTATTCTTTAATAGTTCGTGAATTTTGACACCAGACCCGAGGTAGTCTTCGAGTTATTTATATAATTAGTTCGTGGTTCGTTTTCTTCAATTGTTTATTATTTTATCATTGGAAATCATTTAAATTAAGTTTACATTAGATTTATTTATTGATGTTTAAGAAGATAATCAAAGGAAGCTAGCTACTCAAATTCTAACATTGGCTTGCCTAGCAAGTGTGGTGTTAGGCGCCATCACGGTCCCTAAGGTTGGGAATTTGGGTCGTGACAATTATGGATCATAAAATTCAAACATAGTGTTAATTACAACTCTGTGTGAAATCCTCCCGGTATACTATCATATATGCTATGAAAGTTTTAATAGAGTGAAAGCCTTTAAGATTGGGAAGCTGATGGACTTTTTAAATTGGGTTGAGTCTTTGATAGATTAGACCTAATAGTATTAATTTATTACCTATGGGCTTAGCCTATATATAACTTAAAGAACCTATATGCTAATAATTCGGTTAACCGAACTAAATAAATTAATAACCGAAAACCGAACCGAAAAACTGAAATTTTAAAATTTTAAACCGAAACCGACCGAACAAACCGAATAACCAAAACCGAAATAAAAATATATTCGGTTCGATTGATTGCTTTGGTTCTGCCCGAAATATACCCACCCTTAGGTTGGACGAGGCATCAAAGATGAATCTTGACTCACCGTGTGGGGGTAGTCGCATGGTAAGACCGTATAGTGAGATCCAGATCATGCTAAATAATTTTACTTCTAATGATAATAATTGGCAAGGAGATGGGGAACCATGAAGAGCGCTTAAATAAAAAGCAGCAGGTTTGATCGAGCTTGATGGCTTCTCAGCAATGAGGGCAGATATAGAGAGATTAAAAAATCAGATGAACAAAATGACAATGCACCAAGCACAACATATGCAACATGTGCAACAGATGTCTACTTGCTACGAGTTATGTGGTGAAGGTCACACAAGTGACATATATCCCGTGAATCCTGAATCCATCTACTACGTGGGCCAACAAGATAGAGGGATGATGAATCAAAATGCTCAATATGGTAACACATACAATCCGAACTGGAGGAATCATCCTAACTTCTCTTAGGGTGTAAATCAGAATAACATGCCTCAAGAGAATTACAATCATCCACCTCCACCTCAACAACAAGCAGAAGAGAGTTTGAATGACATGATGAAAAAGCTCTTGATAGACAATCAAAAAGTTATGGCTGAGAATCAACAAGTCAGGGGTGAAAATCAACAATTGCGCATAGAGTTCAGAAATCTAGAGAGGTAATTTTGGGCAAATGGCCAACAATCAGAATACTAGACCTGACGGATCTCTTCCAAGTAATATAGAGAAAAATACTCAAGTCAATGCAGTGACGTTGAGAAATGGGAGAGAGTTGGTAGAAGTTCCTAAGAAGAAAAAGGAGCAATCTGGGCTCGAAGAAGAAAGAGTGCCAAAAACTGTAGAGGTAGATGAGAGAAACAAATATATTAAGGATATAGTGGCAAATAAAAGGAGATTAAATGAGTTTGAGACCATAGAACTTACTGAGAAGTGCGCTTACAGGATTCAACATAATCTTCCACAAGCTTATGGATCCGGGTAGTTTTACCATCCTCGTGAGGATTGGTGAATTTGATGTGGCTAGAGCCTTGTGAGATTTGGGTGCAAGTATAAATCTGATGCCGCTGTCAGTGTTCAAACAATTGGGCTTAGGATCTCCGAGACCCACCACGGTGATACTATAGTTAGCTGATAAATCTTATGTTTATCCTGAGGGGGTAATTGAGGACGTCTTGCTGCAGATTGGGAAGTTTATTTTTCCTGCAGATTTTATCATCCTAGATTATGTGGCTAATGAGTTGGTTCCTATCATCTTGGGACAACCTCTTTTGGCCACTGGATATGCAACTATCAAAGTTCGAGAAGGTAAGATGATCCCGAGGGTGGACAATGAAGAAGCAATGTTCAATGTGTATCGAGCCATTTAGTTTCCTCGTCATTACGAGGACCTGGCCATGATTTCGATGGTGGAGATAAATGAACTAGCTGTAGAGCCAAGGGCATTTAAAGAAGATGCACTAGAAAAGGCATTGACGTTGTTCAATCACTTGGAGATTAAAGGAGAGGTTGAAGAGATGTTCCACATTCTAGATGCATCGTGCGAATACATAAGAGAAAGAACCCAATTTGAGCCTATGGATAGGCCAATCGGCCAACCTCTTAAACCCTCAGTTGAGGAGACCCCACAAGTGGAACTTAAACCCTTACTATCTCATCTTCATTATGCATATTTGGGGAATTCTAACACTCTACCTGTGATTGTTCCTTCTCTTTTGTCGGAATTGCAGGAAGAAAAACTCCTAAGGGTACTGAGGGAGCACAAGCATGCCATTGTTTGGAAGATGACTAACATAAAAGGTATTAGCCCTGCATTCTGCATGCACAAAGTACTCATGGAGGAGGGACACAAGCCTAGCGTGGATCATCAATGCCACCTTAATCCAATCATGAAAGAGGTGGTAAGAAAAGAAGTAATTAAGTGGCTCGACGCAAGTATAGTATTTCCTATCTCTGATAGCAAGTGGGTAAGTACTGTTCAATGTGTTCCTAAAAAGGGGGGTATGACTGTTTTAGTAAATGAACAAAATGAATTAATCCCAACTAGGACTGTGACTGGTTGGTGAATATGCATAGACTATAGGAAGTTGAATAATGCTACACGAAAAGACCAATTCCCTCTCCCCTTCATTGATCAAATACTTAACAGGTTAGCCGGACAGGAATACTACTATTTCCTTGACGGTTATTCGGGGTATAATCAGATTGCTATTTCCCCGGAAGATCAAGAAAATACCACTTTTACATGCCTTTATGGAACTTATGCATTTAAGAGAATGCCATTCGGGTTGTGTAATGCACCTGCGACTTTTCAAAGGTGTATGATGGCTATTTTCACCGATATGGTGGAACGATTTGTGGAGGTTTTTATGGATGATTTTTCGGTGTTTGGTCCTTCTTTTGACGAATGCTTAACCAATCTTGCTAAAGTGCTTGCCAGGTGGGAGGAGACTAATCTGGTACTGAATTGGGAAAATTTCCATTTTATGGTACGTGAAGGTATAGTGCTGGGACACAAGGTGTCCAAGGATGGACTAGAAGTTGACAAGGCTAAGGTGGAAGAAATTTAAAAGTTTCCACCATCAATTTCAGTGAAAGGAGTTAGGCGTTTTTTGGGACATGCAGGTTTTTATTGCCGATTTATAAAGGATTTCTCATAAAAATTCTCTCTTTTTTTGCAGGTTGTTAGAGAAGGATGTGTCGTTCAAGCTTGGCGATGCTTGTCTGAAAGCATTCGAGGAGCTGAAAAATAAGTTAGTGAGTGCACCAATCATAGTGGCTCCTGATTGGAACGATCCATTTGAGCTGATGTGTGACGCCAATGATGGTGAAATTGGAGTTGTTTTGGGCCAGAGGAGGAGCAAAATATTCCACTCCATTTACTACTCAAGCAAGACTTTCACTTCCGCTCAAATAAATTATACTATGACAGAAAAGGAGTTGCTTGCTGTAGTATGTGCGTTCGATAAATTTCGGGCCTATTTGGTTGGCACCAAAGTCATCTTTTACACAGACCATGCAGTCATCAGGTATCTGTTTGAATAGAAAGATGCTAAACCAAGGCTAATCTGTTGGGGTTTACTCTTGCAGGAATTTGACTTGGAGATCCGAGACCGTAAAGGAACAGAGAATCAAGTGGCTAATCACTTGTCCAAGTTAGAAACTCGGAATCATGTAGCTCAGAGAGATGTCATCAAGGAAACATTCCCAGATGAGAAATTGTTGGCCATTACTGCTGGGGAGGTACCATGGTATGTAGATTTTGTGAACTATCTGTCAAGTGGAGAGATGTCGCCTGATCTTGAACCTTATAATAAAAAGGATTTCTTTCGAGCTGTGAGGTCATATGTGTGAGATGAGTCATTCCTGTTCAAATCGTGTATTGATTAGCTAATGAGAAGATGTGTTCCCGAATTTGAAATAAATACTATCTTACATGAATACCATGCATCGCCTTATGGTGGTCATCATGCGGGTGACAAAACAGCAGCTAAGGTATTGCAATCGGGTTTCTATTGTCCTAGGGTGTTTAAAGACGTCCATGAGTTTGTGAGAAGATGTGATAGGTGCCAGAGAACAGGAACAATTACGAAAAGGCATGAGATGCCATTGCACGGTATTATGGAGGTTAAAATTTTTTATGTTTGGGGAATTGATTTTATGGGTCTGTTTCCCTCATCCAGTGGGTGTAAGTACATTCTGGTGGCCGTTGACTATATGTCAAAGTGGGTGGAGGCCATAGATCTGCCTACCAATGATGCTAAGGTTGTGGTTAAGTTTGTGTAAAAGCATATCTTTACAAGATTTGACACTCTGAGAGTGATGATAAGTGATGGGGGTACTCATTTCTGTAACAAGCTCTTGGACAATGTCTTAGCGCAATATGGGGTAAAACATAAAGTTGCAACCGCTTACCATCCTCAGACTAATGGTCAAGTTGAAGTCTCAAATAGAGAGATAAACCAGATCCTGGAGAAGACGATTAGTGCAAGTAGGAAAGATTCTACAAAGCTTGATGATGCTTGATGCGAGGCTAGAATTCATGGTTTAACACGTTATATGTCTTACATTTTATGTGCGTTAATGATAAAAATACACTTTTTATGTGCATAATGGAGTCTATTTCATGTGTAGGTGAATTGGAGATGGAAACGGAGCTAAATGGATGCAAATACATCGAAAATACGCTCAAGAGGCGAGGAGGACTGCACCGGGCTATAGCCGGGCGCCAGAGCCCAAACGCCTGACCCTGCCTGGTGTTAGCCAGATGTTAGAGCTGAAACTCCTGACCCTGCCTAGCGTTAGCCAGGCGTTAGAGCTGAAACGCCTGCCTTAGCCAGGCGTCAAGGCCCAAACGCCAGGCCCCTGTTCCGGTCAATTCCGAGTTTTGAAGAGTTTAAGTGTTTCCCG
>ML341137.1:2706-27410 GCA_005239505.1 Nicotiana paniculata | reverse complement strand
TTGGCGAACAAACAGTTGAAGCGATGAATATCAAAAAACAATGACGATTGTAAAAGCGAAGAATGAGAGAGAGAGAGAGAAAGAGAGTATTTGCAAAGTATAGGAATGGGGTTTACTTGAAGAGAAAGTAAGCTCGACTGCTTGTAAAAGGGTAAAATTATCTTTTCGAAAGGCTTTTAACAAAAAATGGGTACCGATGCAAACATAAAAATAAAGCGGGTACAGGTTAAAGAGGGGCGCCTAAATAGGGCGCCCCGTGTAATTTTTACCTGCAAACCCGAAATAATTATTCCTTATTCCTCGTACCAAACGATCCCGATCATCAAAGCCAAAAGATTGGTCCAAAGTAGTCATCCAAGAATATCCTTAGTAGAATGACATAATGCCTTCAACAAATTAGGGTGTTTTGGCGGAAAGAGTTAGCCCAATGTCTAACTCCATTCTTCTTCTCCTTAGCAATAAGCGCATGAGTCGATTCTCAGAAAGCACCGGGGCCTCACTGAACGTAAGAGAATTTTTGCAAAATAGGGAAACAAAATGGTGATCCACTGATCTCCTTGCATTTTGGCCTCGGGCCTCGGCTATTTGTGTAACAATACCAATAAATTTATGTAAAAATCACTTTTTAAAAAAGTTTCAACTTGTACACCACTTTTTAAACCACTTTAGGCCTCTTTCTCCTCCTCCTTTTCCTCCTTCGTTTTCTTCTCCTTATTCTTCGGGTGACAATGATTTTATATGGTGGTTGTGAATATATTTTAATGTAGTTTATGATGTTTTTACAATTGTGAGCTGTTATGACGCTTTATTTTTTACTATTGTTCAAGTTCAATTCGAATCTATTTTTACTTTTATATTTCCTTGTCTCGATGTCTGCGCTGAGAAAAAAGACAGAATTGGGTTAATTGTGCTTTACTAAACTAGATTGGTAGAATCCTGAACTTTAATCCTGAATTTGGTTTAAGTTATATTTTAAAGCCATCTAACTTCAAAGAAAGACATAACAGAACTTCAGGTATAAGAATGCTGAAGTTCAACAAATATAAACAAAAACTTCAGCTTCTAGAATGCTGAAGTTGAGCAAATACAAAACAAACTTCAGCTTCTAGAATGCTGAAATTCAGCAAATACAAAACAAACGTTAACTCCTAGAATGCTGAATTTCAGCAATTACAGAACAAAAACTTCAGCCAAAACATGTTGTAGTTTTATTGAACTGAAGTTTTCCATTGCACTACGAACTGAAGTTTGCGTGATTGCCTCTGCAAGTCAGGCCAAAGTTCAGGCAAAAACCTAAAGTTTTGCTTTGATAAGGCTACAATTCAGGCAAAATATTCTAAAGTTCAAACTTCAAACATAATTTTTGCTACTTCAGGCTAGTATGTCTGAAGTTACCCGAAAAGTGGGTACGCTTATATTTTTTTTTGCAAAGCGGCTATAAGTTAAAAGGTGACCTAAAAACTGGGTATAGATACAAATGCCCCAAACTTTATGGGTTATTGAGGTTTTGAAAAGAAATTTGGGATGGGTTAAGAAAATTTGAAGAAAGAGAAGCAAACTTATAGTAAGAGTTAGGGGTGTCAATGTTCGGTTCGGTCGGTTTTATAAAATTTGTACCATACTATTTTTTCGGTTATTCTACTAATGTATAACTAAAATTAAACTTTCTGAAACCGTACCAATCATGTTGGTTTCTATTTGGTATCCATACGGTTGGGTTAATTTTCGGTTATTTTTTTGGTGTCATGTAAAAGTCACTAATAGAAGTAGAATGCAATAATATGCGTACTTTTATAGGACTTCACAAAACTCTTTGGACATTTTTACTAATTAACGGGTGATGAATTAAGAAAACATGAAAGATGGCCAGAGTATAGATCCAACAATTATTCTATAGCAGTGTAAAAGAAACTAAGCTAAGACAAAAAAAATATAAATCACACGAGTGAAAAGATATGAACCAAGCCCGGACTCAAGAATAAAATCTATAGAAGATTAAAAATTCAAAAAGATAAATCTAAATCATACGAAATAAAACATATTCAATACATCGAAGTTTGCTATTCACAATTGCATTGCTATTCATAATTGCTAGAATATATTGTGTCTTGCTAGTGAATATGTAAGAAATAATTTAATTTCAATAGGAGTAGCATAATAGGTTTGGAAATTAGGATTTTGAGTTTACTTGTTGGCTTGTAACTATTTTCATAATTCCACGGCCTAAGAAAGAATTTAATGCTTTGTTATTTTTAAACGTAATATATAAGTATATTTTTCACATCTAAATTTAGTCGGTACGTTTCGGTATTTTTTTGATTTATTTTCATAAAACAAAAAACCTATCCTAATTATCGGTACGATTATAGATTTATATTAAAATTTGCGATTTTATTTAAAAAACTAAAAATCGGTTCGGTATGATTTCGTCGATTTAGTCAATTTTTAAATATCCATTGAAACCCCTTGTAAGGGTTATCTGTTGTTAATTTTTCTGGGGTTAAAGGTGCCTCGGTAAATTATTGGCTAAATGGCTACCAATTGCTTTTTAGAGTTGTATAGAACGACATTGCCTAAAAATGGCATGGAAGTATCCTAAATGAGGTTTGTTGTTAGCTTGAACTTTTTTTAAAATGTTACTCCTATTATGAAATACTTGATTATGGTAGATGTCCATAACTCCTAAGGGAGTAACACCCACTATTCTTTTTCATTAACCTCCTGCTACTTCTTACCATTATGATTGTAACTCTAACACCTCCATAATCTTCCCCCATGATCTCAATAGTTAATACCATGTTCATGGCATCCCTTTGTATTACCTAAATAGCATCCTATAAATAGAGGGTCTGGGCATCACATTGTATATACTTGGAAAATACTAGATGAAATAAGATAGTACTTTCTTCCTCTCTACATTTCTTATTTCATGTTATTACTTTGAGCTTAGTTTCTTAACATATTATCAGCACGAATTGCTATTTTATTTGATACTTCGTAAAAAAGATGAAAGAGGCCAGGAATTGATTTTGGAGATAAAATTATTAACATTGGCTGTTTTTTTCAAGTAAGATGCCACAGTTAATTTATGTTTTTCATTTGTTTTACTAATGTCCAAGCCTTCCATGAGAGTTTCAGTGAGCTTTGCCAAGTGATAAAGGTAAATTTTGTATTTTATCTCGTCATAAATATTTTTGGTAAGACTGATTTTATAATTACAAAAGATACACCCGCACCATCAGATAAAGAATTCACAGCCACTCCTGGGGTGGCATTGGCCTCTGGGCCGAGTCGGGCTCCGGGTTATCCAAAATCCGATCCGGACATACGCCCAAGTCCGAAATCATCATACGAACCTGCAGGAACCTTCAAATCCTGATTCGAAGGTCGTTTACATGCAATAATACACAAAAAAGAAATATACTACAAAATTCTAGGCGTCTATGGCATATAAATAAAACAATAGATGCATTGGTGACACTATTATGTTTGTGATGATGCCATATGTTGTATATTGTTTAATGTATTTCTTTTTATATGTATTAGTTTATCATTTTTCATCACTTCATCAGTTAAACATCTCAACGAGGCTTGAATAAAATTTTATAAAACAATATGTAATCACAAAGTTGTGATATTTTAAAGGCTCGCGGGTGACTCCTAATGTACTTTGGCTTATTATGTCATTGATTGAGGCCTAAGTCTAAGACGGTGGGTTCATGTCCCAGCGTACTATGAGGGTAAGACATCGGGTTCAAGTCCTGGCGCACCATGATGATAAGAATTGTGTTCGAGTCCCAACTCATTATGGCTAACATGCCTTTATATGGGTAAGGTATTGGATTTGAGTCCCAATGCAATATATTAATAATATAATGATGACTAATAAAAAATAATATCTTATTCATAAACAAGCATGAAGCTTGTCCCACTTGATTTGCTCTATTCTTGAAGTGAATGTGATAGTGGTGCATAATAAGACTAAATGAAGAAAAGTGATTGACCAATGAACATGGCCGTGCCAAAGATCAAAATAATAATAGTCATCACTATGGTAATTGTAAAAAGGAGAACAATAAGGGTTCTCAAAATAATCCTTCAAGGGTGAAGGAAATATATATCAATATGATCTGTAAATATGAGGCACGCTCAGACGATTATAGTCCATTTTTTAAAAGAATGCGACTTGTGATAAGCATCAAATGAAGATTCAAAACTGAAAGTACATGTGAAGATATATATGATAAAGATTATGCATAATAATGTGCTTATGCATGGTTGAATAAATACTACAACTCACCTCTACTGGGAGGTTTGAGAGAAAGAAAGATAATGAACATTACTGTGTGGTTACATGAATATGTCATTAGTCTCTTATATGTGATACGCCAAAAATATTTTTCCGAATCTTATTAAAGTTATTAAAGGCAAAATTAAAGCAAGAAATAATTTTACTTATGATGATTTTGACCATGACAATTATTATGATATAATTTTTCTATGAACGAGCTCACTATTGGATGGTGTGACAAAAGATCTTACAGTAGAAAATCAATTAAAATCTCCGAAAGAGCTAATTTGTTACTACCCGGATAGATAAAATTGTTCATGATATGAATATTGTATTAAGTCTCAAAAGAAGCTTTTTTGAGTTTCAAATGTACAAGCCAAAATGGTTGGCATATTGAGACTATAAATGAAAGGAAGATTGAATATTTTCAAGTTACTATAATCATATCGGATAAATATAAAAAGTTACCCGACGTTTCTTCTATATGTACTACACAAGTATAAGCATGATGATGGAATCAGATGCCACAAGTAAACTAGAGGTTTACTGAAGCAAATATTAGTTGGCATGACCGGCTGACCATCCCGGTTCAATTGTGATGAAAAAATTACTTGAGAATTCACATTAGCATATATTGAAGAAATAGAGATTCTTCAAAAATTCTCTTGTGCTGCTTACTCTCATGATATACCAGCTATGTTTTGAGATTGAACCCCTTGATATATGGAACGAATAAAAGGTGATGTATATGTATGAGCCCAACTATCTACCATGTGGATCGTTTACTATTATAAGATTTTAATAGATGCATCTATTCTATGGTCACATGTGTGTTTGTTATCAACTTGTAGCTTGGTTTTTGCAAGGTTGCTTGCTCAAATTATTAGAGCACAGTTCCATAATATAAATTATGATGATTTATCTTGATAATGCTGGTTTAAATCCAAGTTGGTTTAGCAGAAATTGTACGCCTCCAATTATAGCTAAACCATTAGTTATGATAACAAAACTCCCAAATAAAAATTTGGTATAAGGTGTATTATTTAATATACAACAATACTTGTACGCATCTAGCCAACAACTTATGACAAAATTCTTCTTATATTAATTGATTCAGGGTCAGGAACCAAATAATTTCCATCTAGAAATATGGACGTGCTATATGATTTAATTGTTCCACCACAATGCACAAAGATAGATCCCAAAAGAAAGTTGGCGATATGTGTTGGTGATCCCAACATTAGTGGGAGAAAATGGGCAGCTAGAAAAGTAATACATGGAATAAATTATTATGAGTGCACCTAGATCCTCGTACAAGAAAATGTGAACTTGAAGTTCAAGTGATAATTCATTTACAAAATATTGTCATGCACATTTGCTGACCTAAAGCTAAATATTATATTTCAACTGCTAATGCTCCAAATAGAACAAAGTTCGTGATGAACAGAGTCTATGGCATGCATGAAGCATAATAAACTATTCGGCTCCAAAGATAAAACTCCTTGAAGAAGGAGAGGAACAAATGATTAAGATGGTCATAATAAGTAGGCAAGTGATCTAGAAGAGCACCACGACATAACACGTCATAAGACCTCATGGGGAGGCTCAAGTACATGAAAATAGTGAGATAAAGAGATCTCAATAAGTTATATCTTTATAATGTAAAATGAAACCGACATAAAATGATCGTCGATGATATTGTTAATATAATGTGGCGTTCAATATTATTAATATTGAAGAGAATCTTGAGCTCAAATCTGTCATGAAATTTGGACAGATAAATGATTGGCCAAATGAAAAATCCGCAATAAAAATTGACTTCACCTGAAAAATGTGAAGTTGAATGGATAGTCCCAACACCTGAAAGTGAAATGAAAAATCAAGTCGATAATCATAAAGACGACTTGTGGTACAAGATTTTTCATAAATATCCTGGCATTAGTTATACGGAGATATGTTCTCTTGTGGTGGATAAAATCGTTTTCAGTCTTTCATACGGAGATATAAAAAACTTGATATGCGTATAATAAAAATCCTTGAAGTATTTAAATTGTTCTAAGGCACATAAAGGTTCTCGAAAAATTTATTAAATAAAGCTCCAGCAAATCCTTATGCGGATTATTGAAAAATTTATTAAACAGAGGTGTGGGTTTACTTTGAAGAGAAGATTCTAACAACATTGAAGATGATGTTGTTTGCGTAGCTCAGTTGAAAGAAGGATATATCGAAGGAGACATAATAAAGTAAATTTCACCACAATTCTTTTTCAGACGCATGATCTTCAACAAAATGATGAAATTGATTTTCAACAAATTCGTTCATGTGATAATTCGCTGATCAGTTCACTAAGGCATTGCCAACCTCAATGTTTGAGAAGTTGAAATACAAGATCGAAATGCATTGTCTTCAAGAAATAAAATGATGTTTTCATCAGGGGAGGCAAATACGTGTTGTACTCTTTTTTCCTTAGCGCAGACTTTGCCCCAATGAGTTTTCCTAGCAAGGTTTTTAATGAGGCAGCATACAATGCATATTACATGATATGTGTACTCTTTTTTCTTTACTAGGATTTTTTCCCACATGCTTTTTTCCTAGTAAGGTTTTAACGAGACACATTTTCTTTGGACATCCAAGGGGCAGTGTTATGAAATACTTGATTATGGTGGATGTCCATAACTCCTAAGGGAGTAGCACCCACTACTCTTCTCCATTAACCTCCTACTACTTCTTACCATTATGATTGTAACTCCAACACCTCAATTCCTCCATGATCTCAATAGTTAATACCATGTTCATGACATCCCTTTGTATTACCTAAATATCATCCTATAAATAGAGGGTTTCGGTATCACGTTGTACATACTTGGAAAACACTTGATGAAATAAGATAGTTCTCTCTTCCTCTCTACATTTCTTATCTATTTTCTTGTTTCATATTATTACTTTGAGCTTAATTTTTTAACAACTCCGTAAAAATTTTAAGTTAGTGCATTTTTAGTTTATTTTTCTATTTCTTTTATTAATTTGGTTGTAGCTTGTCTTAGTCAAGAGTTCACTCCTCTAGTTCCCCTTTCAATTATATCTACAGCACTTGAGGCAAGCTTTTTTCGCCCCTTCTCCATTTTGCCTTGTTCTTATGACTTAAGAAAACAAGTATACCAGTTGATGTATGCCTTTTTGGTCCAATTACTGCTTTTATATCTCACACGCATTCCTACCACCAAAGTCTGTGATAGAATTATAAGTACTTTCCGTTCTTAATCATTTATCTCGATTTTAAATTTTGAGTATGAAGTCACATTTGATAAAGGACGCTTTATTTTCACAATTGAATTTTTCAGCACGACCCCAAAACAGATATCAAATAACGGGTGGGAAACCAAAAAGATATATCAAATACACATTCTTGACATCTTCTCCGATATTCAAGAAAATAACGAAACATAAAAAGGAACTCTGAACTTTGTCCAGTAAAAGAGGTATAAATTATAATAAACTCATAATTTACTCGACATAAAAACGGCGAAGGGAGTAGCACGCCAATTTTGATGTCTATTCGATTAGTGAATCTCTAGGGAATCATTTAAAGATAAAATAGTATATTATATACGTCTAGACAATAGTAATAATTAATATGCATACACATAATGTGTTTTCTCTAACGCTCTCCCGAACAAGCTAAGGCATAAATATAGAATTTCTAAATCTATACCTTCGTTTTTACATGATTAATGGGCCAACTTTTGACAAATGGTGATCCATTAAGAGCAAACTTCATTTATAGTCATTCGGAAAAAATTAATGACAATAGCTAGCCACAAAATAAACAATACAATAAAAGGATTTTTTTCTTCTTATATCATATATGAAACCTTATTACCAAAAATGTGCATAGTTTCATATTTACCCGTCATGTTTACAGTTATTCTACAAATATTATACCATTCATTAAATACCTATTATTAGGAGTTGATTCCTTCCTAATTAGGCGCGCTAAAAATCTGTAACTAAATATTCTAATTGATTCTAGCGACTTTCAAATCAAATTTGAAACGGAAATCACGAATTAAACGTTATCTTCAATTTCAAATCAAATTACAGCGACTCTGTTCTGCAAATTCTCTATTCGTCGATATTTTTTCGTAATCCACAAATCAAAAAAATGACAAAATATTCAACAAATTCAAATCAAATTCTAGCGGCTCTGTTCTGCCGATACTCTGTTCTTCGACTTTTTTTCTCAATCCACAAATCAAAAAAGCGATAAAATATTCAACAAAACACAATCATGTCCAAAATCCCAATTATGCTACAATTGAATGAAAATTGGGATAGCTATGACAGATTTAGAGATTTTCAGGTTGATGTCATGGTGCTCGATGAGGATGCGAGTTACAGTATATTGATTTCTACAATTGCAGAGCAATTAATGATTGATACTTCGGAGAAAATTGTAGAAATAAATACATTGTGAACGAGCATTGTCCTCCAAGAGAGATTAGGAACGATATGGGTGTTCGTGTATATATGGAGACAAAAAAGGAGAATAAAAACTTAGGATCATATCCGCTATGTATAAAAACTTAGGATCATATCCGCTATGTATAACTGTACGCGAGTTCTATATGGAATTGAATACCACCAATGAGAACACAAGTGCATGTTTGTTATGTTACAAATTCTATGAAATTCTGATTTTATGTTAATATCTACAAAATACCTACATATATCTACAAATAAACTACATATCAGTTTAAGCATGTATATAGCAGTATTATTTTTAAGGGTATCTACAAAATTACTACATTTATACTACAATTAAACTACATTCTATGTGGAAAAAAAATATTGACTACAAAATTTTCTCTTCATCTACAAATTTTCTACAAAAATTCTACAAAATGGTAATGGCAATATTTATCTTTATTTTTATGCAGGTTCGTCTGGAACACTAAAGTTACTTGATATGCCAGCATCTCCCGTTATAGAGGAATATGAAAGTACAATAATAACTGAAAGTACACAAAGTGTTTTTAAAGAAGGACAAGTGTATCAAGACAAGCAAACAACTGCAACTGCAATGAAGCACTATTCTGTCATGCACAAGTTCCAATTCTGGGTTAAAAGATCTAGCCATAGAAGGTATGAAGATCTGAATGGTGAAAAGATCATTATAAACAGTCTTTTCCTTGTGATATGTGTTTTTCAAAATTGTAGATGAAATGTAGTTATATTGTATATTGTATTGCTTTATGTTAAAACAGTCTTTTTTGTTACATCTACATTGATATCATGTATTAAAATTGTATTTTTTTTGTAGCTACTGGCTTATATGCGTTGGGAAAACTGTAATTGGCACTTTAAGGCAACACCCATTAATGATTCTGCAATGGTCAAGGTTAGGAGTTTCAACTGACAACACACATGCTCCTTAATGGACAATACATTCATACAGTGCAAACCTACTGCAGTTGTAGTTGGTAGCATGGTTATTCCAAAGTATTGTGATCCTAAGACAGTTTACATACCAAAGGACATACAAACTGACATGTTGTCCGAACACAGAGTGAACCTAAGCTACATGCAAGCATGAACAACAAAGGAAAAGGCTTTACAGTTGTTGAGAGGTCATCCTGCTGACTCCTACAGCAAATTACCAAAATATTTCTATATTCTTGAAAAGACGTATCCTGGTTCAGTTGTTAAATTGAAAAAGACAGCAGATGAATGCTTCTTATATGCATTTGTTGCTATTTGTACATCAATCAGTGGTTGGGAACATTGTAGGCCAGTAGTAGTGGTTGGTGGGACTTTCTTAAAGTCAGCATACAAGGGGATTATGCTGACAGCCAGCATGATGGATGCAACAGGTAAAATTATAGATATTTTATAGATATTTTGTAGACAGTTTATAAAATGTATATACATTGTAGATACATTGTAGATACATTTTTAGTTTATATGTATTTGTCTTTTTATATGTATTTTCAAAGCTGCTAGTTAATTATTTTTTGACTAATAATGTAGGTACAATCTTGACTTTGGCATATGCTGTGGTTGATTCGGAAAATGACACATCGTGGAAGTGGTTTTTTGAGCAATTGAAGCAAGCATATGGTGAAAGACCTTCAATGTGTGTTGTTTCATATCGGAATGAGAGTATCCTGAAGGCAACATCAATTGTCTATCCGGGCATGCCACACTACTCTTGCATGTGGCATATTTGGACAAATATAAGGGCAAAGTTCAAGAAGGGTCATCTAAAATTAAGTGAATTGTACTTTGCTACAGCACGTCCATACACTCTGGATGAATTTAATGAAATGATGTCGAAGATTGAAGAGATAGACCCGCATGTTAAATCATATATATATGATATTGGCTATCATAGATGGTCAAGAGTACATGCAACGGTGAATAGAACTTGGACTATGACATCAAACATTGCAGAGTCGTTGAATGCTGTAACAAAAGATACAAGAGAGCTGCCAATATTAGACCTATTAGAGTATATGAGGACTCTTCTTGAACGTTGGACTGACGAGAAGTTATTTAAGGCAAAGGGTCCTTTCACATACCTTGGGTCCAAATTCAACAAAGAATTGGAGAACAACAGAACATTATCGCAGAAGCTTAGGGTAAGATCTGTTTATTTGGTGCAGAAAAATAATATATTAATATACAGTGTTTCCAAATTGTAGATAATTTATAGATAGATTGTAGATAATTTGTAGATAAGTTGTAGATAATCTATTTTTTATGATTGTAAATATTAGTCTTTCTGTTTGTTATGTAATTGTAGGTGAGGGCTTCAACAAATCATATCCATACTGTGATAGATGGTGTGAAGCGGTACATTGTGTGTCTTGAAAGCAAAAAATATAGTTGTGGCCAGTTCCAGCTTGATGAACTTCCATGTGCGCATGCTTTGGCAGCTTTAAGGCACAAGAATGAAACTTATGAAAACTATTGCTCTCCTTTTTACACAAGGGACAACCTATTGCGTACGTATGAAATACCAGTAAATCCCCTGCCTGATGAAAGAAAATGGAATGTACCACAACATATATCTGATGAAGTAGTAAATCCACCTACTGGAGAGAAAAGGCAGAGAAGAAGACCTCAAAAGGAAAGATACAAAACATATGATGAACTAAAGTCAAAGAAGTACAAGGTGTCATGTGACAACTGTGGTGGTGAGGGCATAACAAAAGATCTTGCAAGAATGCGTCCAAAAAGAAATAAATTTCATGTAGACAGTTGTATTCCAAAAGAATTGTTAGTGTGTTTAGTATAACAAAATTTTGTGTGTAATTGTTGAAGTTTTTAAAGATCATAATGTAGTTAGTTTCTTAAATTTTTTTCTGTTTTAACATAATACTTTCATAGACTGATTTGTTTATGACTGGTTGCTATAATCTAACACTTTTTTGAGTATCTCAAGCATCCTTCACATAGTAGTTAATTTTTATCTATAATTTATCTACAAATACAACTATAAAAAGATTTTAAATTAACTTGAAGTAATAACTTGAATACTTAAATATTTTCTACAAATTATATATAGATTGAATTACAAATTTATATACAATATTTTCTACATTTTAAACATAAGGTGTTTTCCAGATTGTAGATATTTTGTAGTTTATTTGTAGATAATTTGTATTCTAGCAACAAAATAACTACATATTTTGTTGTTGACAGAATAACAGTATAAACATTCAGTTGGCAAAGATTTATATATTAAAATAATGAAGAACAAGTACTCTAAATATTCAACAAGTGAAAATAAAACCAACAGGTTGTTTTCAAGTGAACTACTAAACTGGATAGAAATTAACAAAACAAAAGCTAATGTAAGTGTAGCGCGAGTCTACTACAATAAAAACACAAAACAATTGTTCAAAAACTTGTGTACTATCTTTCTCCTACAAACTATCATCAACGAAACAACTGTGCTATATGTTTCATACATAGACATGACAACTACTTCTTCTTCCTATGAACTTTTGTTTTCTCATTCAAAGCTGGGCACCCCTTCTCCTTGCCAATCTGCATGTCACCTCACTTTCACTAATTGCCCCATTTTCATGCTTCTTGGTAGCATAGTCCCACAGTAGCGCTCCATAGCGTCTTCGGTGTTGGTCAATGTCAGAAAGGTCTTCTGCGGGAATTGACAATTGTCCAAGACTAACATATTCTGCAAAGGCAACAACAAATACACCACAATCGCTGCAAAAAAAAGTCAATATTTACCAAATGATTAGAAACAAAAAAGAATTAAATGTATAGAAAAAAAGAATATTTTTTTTACAGTGATCCTTCTTTTTGCTGTGGGATTTCTCCAACAATCCACTGAATGTTAATAGGGTCGGTAACAGGTTTCTCAATGTAAGCCTTTGTATTCTTGAAGTTGATGTCTTTACGCTTCCCATAAAAACCGGTGCATGACAAATACAAAGGGATAATAACAGAAAACTTTTCGACACAGGATTCAACAATTGATGATTGCGTGAAGAGACCATTGAATCATACGCATAAAGTTGCATATCGGCAATGTTGAAAACGACCAACACCCAGTGAAATTTTTCTACAATGTTGACGGGCATGATGACATAGTCAACTTCATCCCATGCAACATTTGCAAGTAGTCTATACCCCAATATATATTCTGCAACAACATCCTGGGGTTTAACAACCGAATACTTCTTTTCTGGAGGAGAATTTATGAACTTTTCATAAATTTGTTCAATCCTGGTCTTGAACAAACAATCTGTTGTGGTAAACCTGGTCTTGTTGTGGGGGCCATATTTGCCTCTTTTCCTTAAGTAATAGATTATAACATCAATGTGCTGCAAACCAAAGATAGTTGGCATTTAAACAACAAGTCAACTTCAAATAATTTACATAAAGCTACAATATAACTACAATTAACTACAAAACAGAAACAAAAAATCTACAATGATATCTACAACAACTCTACAATTTAAACTACAAAGTCAACTTCAAATAATCTAAAAAATAGCTACACTTTGTCTAGAATTACACTACAAACATGGAACACATCATCTACAATCATGTCTCCATCATATCTACATTTTATACTACAAGTCATCTTGTTATGTTCTACATAATCTACAACATAAATACAATTATACTACAAATAAGAAATACAACACCTACAATTATGTCTATATCATATCTACAATTTATAATACAAGTCATCTTCAAATATTCTACATATCTACAATATAACTACAATTAAACTACAAAACATACGACAAAGAATCTATAAATCATATCTTGGGAATAAACTCCTTGTTACTTACCAAGTCATTAAGAACTTGTCCGGGGTGAGTCAGGGAAAGAACCAGTCCTTCTTATCAACCTTTTTCACTCCAAGGTCTAACCAAGGCTTAATTTGGTTGTCCTTTATGGAATACGGAGCCTTCCTCCTGTAACAACAAATAGATGTAAAAAAAAATGGAGAATGAATTAGATATGTAAAACATAAATGCTGAAATCAAAGTGTCAAATTATGCATTCTAACCTCTTTGAACCTTTGTCGCAACCGTGGTATAACCACTTGTTGAATTGATCTAAAACCTCCGGATCTACATCTTCACCAATGACATTAGTAAATGGGTGCTTGAGGAGGAAAATTTGAGGTCCAACCGAGCTGCTGCCACCAGAACTGTATAGAGGGATAAATGGTGATCGGGCATGATTTCCCGACTGCCTTGTTCTACCCGGATGCATAGGTGTTGCATCATCTTGTATAGTCTCACCAAACTTAACCAACTGCGATAAGTTGTCAGGCAGCTCAAAATCATCCAGTGTAACCCCCTTCTTCTCAGCTCCGGATTGTTCTGAATCACCTAGATTCACATACTGTGCCTCTGCACCTTCATTGTCATGTTCCTCATTGACCTATTCTGTTTGAGCTGCTACTGTCACCCCGTGAATTGGGGACTGTTCATTCATATCTTCCATCTCTATAACACCATGCATATATTTCTTAATAGAACTGTTAAAAAATTCAAATAACACAAAAATATCTATGAATAATAGTATGATACCTGCTTTTTCTTCATCAGCTGCACCTTCACCTCACATACTGTGCCTCTGAACCTTCATTGTCATGTTCCTCATTGACCTGTTCTATTTTAGCTGCTACTGTCACCCCGTGAACTGGGACTGTGCATTCGTATCTTCCATCTCTGCAACACCATGCATATCTTACTTAGTAGAACTGTTAAAAAATTCAAACAACACAAAAATATCTCTGAATAATAGTATGATACCTGCTTTCTCTTCATCAGCTGCACCTTCAAAATGTGTAAATAAATCACCATGTGCTGGAAGATTTTCTTGACCAATTGTGCCTTCAACATGTTCTGTTTTTTCCATTAAAAATGTTAAATCATACTGTATAATGGTGGCTTGACATATTTAACATATATGTAGGAATATTGTAGATAATTGTAGACATGTTGTATATATTCTGAAACTAATTGTAGATACTTTGTAGGTATTTTGTAGATACCTGTTTTACTGGTGCTGGCCTGCACTTATTCCCCAATATTGATATGAAAATGCTGATTGTTCATGTCTTTTTGTTGGTCATTATTTTTTGTTGAACTACCAGCAAAGTGAATGTTTTATGTTAGTTTGTATATATTTTTTCATATGCCATAAATTATTTTGCTATATAAATAAAAGTCAAATCTTACCTTTGCATCATTTTGCTCATTTCTACTGTTTATCAAATGCAAAACAGTCTGCACAGATTCATTTATCAGCACTCGAAGGCTATCGAGTTCTACAAAAACATCTTTCCTAAAATCTTCAAGCTTTTCATCAACCTACATGTTACGAAATAGTAAGTTGTTAACTTCATAATATGCATTAACATACATTCAAAAACAAATGCAATTATATATAAACATATATCAGAATTTGTAAATTTGTAGATATTTTATAGACAATTTATAAAATGTAGATACATTGTAGATATTTTGTAGATATATTGTAGTTTATATGTATTTATCTTTTTATATTTTTTTCAAAGCTTCTAGTAAGTTGTTAACTGCATAATATGTCTTAATATACATTCAAATACAGATGCAATTATATATATATATATATATATGGTATACATATTACCCGCTCAATGCCTTTTTCTAATTTTCTAATCTTTTTAACAATAGACTCCTTCTCCTCTTCTCTATCTGTTTGTTTGGGTTCCAACGTAGGAGGATCAGCATTGGAACCAGATGTTTGTTCAGCCTCTTTAACTTTGTACTCAGTTTTGTCTGGCAAAGACAGCCTGAATCTCTTCGGGAGATTCACTTAGGTTGGTAAACTGAATGAGGAAAAACCAATTAGTTTGATTAAGGCATAAATGTAGAATAATTGTAGATATATTGAAGGTAAATGTATAATCATAAAAAACATATTTTACTTTTATCCATTCAGGATTTATCATTTTGTCTTCAAAGGTAGCTAACCAAATCTGCCCCTTACTAGCTGACCATGACAGTATGCGAGGTATTGAGTTAGAACTCCTCGTAGCTAGATCAGTGTTGACAGTAGAGCAACACTCATACATCCATACTTGCATTGCTAGTGGGAATCCTCGTATGAGATAAGAATGTACATACGGATTTAGTCTGTGCTAACAGATTCCATCAACTGGGTGAAAGATTTAATACCCCATGGGTATGACTCATACTGCCCAGATTCTACCAAATAGAACCTAAAGTGATCTACAAAAGCTACATGGTCTTTGTCCGAAGGACAAATGAAAAATTCTAAAAGATAAAGATGCACAACTTCACTGCATCCTCATCGTTTACCCAGGTTCTAGTGGTTACTATCTTTTTCAAATATAACTTCTCCACTCTTAATTTGTTAGGAAAATAATTGCTCATTATCTTGCTAACGTAATTAGAAGTATAACCAAAATTTGTAACCTGGGTAACACATCTTAGACCAGTAATTAGTGCAAACTCCCTCAATCCAAAATTTAGTGTTTCACCCTTTAACTGGACAGAAAAATATGATGCATTGGATGAGGTCAATTCATACTTCATCAGAAGATGAATGGCCTGGTTTTGCATGCATATAGTGGGAAGAGACAGTAAGTATCCAAAACACGTCTTCTTAAAAAGCTTCAACCCATTTGGAGACAGAAGCTCTTTAATCTGGCTAGGAATGCTAGGATCACACAATGTGTGGAATCTAAGCACCCCATAATCAAAATTATGTGGGGCAAAAAAGTGTCCATTCTGCACAAATAATAAATAATCTCACATTAATAAACTGCCTAAAAAAGATACATTCATCTACAAATTATCTACAACATAAATACAAAGGATTACATAATATCTATAATTTAACACGTAATATGCAAAAAGGCAGCAACAAAAATATCTATAATTCTGCCGCAAATATTACAGGTAGTCTAAAAATATAACTACAAAAAAACTAAAAAATATCTACAAATGTAAAGGCAGAACATCAAAACTACAAATAATCTTCAAAATTAAGACAATTAATATACAATTGTCTAAAACACATATTACACAGATTTTAACATCCTAAACCAAACTAAATAATTAGAAACGAAATTAATAAATTTTTACCTTCACCAATGAATGTTTCAGAACATTTTTAGGGTGTTTATTTGAATGTTTCTTCATTTTTGAATTTTTCGAACTAGGAGACACCTTTGCTTTCTTTCCTAGTCGAAGGTTAGGCACCTCTTCTACAAAATCGTCATCTACCAATAACTCTTTTCCTTTTCTTTTCCCTTATTTCACTGGTGTAGAAGATTCTCCAGCATCGACATCGTGTTTTTGTTTGGTTCTCGTTTCAGCTCTGATTTGTCGGGGAGGAAGACTATGAGTCGTATCTACAATTGCATGAGAAGATTTCCCCTGCTTTTTGGGTGATTTTGGTGATAAAACAGCCAAATCAAAAGAGGGTATATCAGCTTCTGCTGCTTTTTTGTGACTATGTTTCGAAGCTTTATTGTTCTTCATTGAGGAACTTTAACTGGAGTAAAATGGGTGAATCAACTTTGTTGAAGACTGTCTTCAATTTTCTGTGAATTTAAAGGAAGAATGGGCAATGGAAGTTTGTGTGGTTTCAGAAGAGGGAAAATGGGTAAAAAGAACGTGTGTCTGGGTAAAACGTGGGTGAGGGTGAGGGTTTATGAGAGAGAAACGTGGGATGGGTGGGATATACAGACACCTTTAATTAAGGAGTAAAAAACGTCCCATTAATTAGACCTTTAATTAATTATGGTATAAAATTGATAATTAGGTATACAAAGTGTAATTAAGTCAAACCTTAAACATTGAGGGTAATAAGGTTTCCTATGTGGTATAGGAATGTAAAAAACTCTAAAATAAATAGCCCAAAACTAATTAAAAGACTATCCCAAGATCACTACCACTCAAAACTCTAACTTCCTTCTCCCTCAGCATTCATACCATTTTCCTCAGCCGAAGAAGCCGCTGCCGGACGCCGCTGTTGCAAGCGCCGCCTCCGTATTGAACCACCAACCAACTGGTAACGACAATTTTACCTCTCCTTTTCCCACGTTTTCTCTCTCTCTCTTCCACCGCAACAGTCAACAGTTAGAGAAGAGAACCCAACCAACTACAGAACCGAAAACCATAGGATCCCAGAATCTTCTCCTCGTTCTTGGTTCAAACCTTTTCAACTGGGGAGAAACTGACTAGGACCAGATTCTTGTGTCCTACTAATCAATCGATTTTGATGCGGTAGATTCCAGTTTCTTTTTTCTTTATAATCTTTAGTGTTTTTATTAGGTTTCAAATTCTTGGAAGAATTCTAGGGTTTGAGACACAATGAAGGCCATGGAGACCTTGCAATATCTGATTTATATACAATAGATATACAAAAAATAGACTGTCATTATATAGAAAATATACAAAATAGACTGTCACTATACAAAATATATACAAAATAAACTGTCACTATACAAAAATATACTAAATAGAATGTCACTATACAATCTATATACAATAGATTGTCACTATACAAAATATATACAAAATAGGCTATCACTATATAAAATATATACTAAATAGATTGTCATTATACAAAAAAAAATATATAAAATATACTGTCATTATACAAAATAGACCGTCACTATACAAAAAATATACAAAATAGACCGCCACTATACAAAAGATATATAAAACAGACATTTCGAGCTATTGCATGTAATATGTTTGGCCGGAGGGCCATTTCGTGTCAATGGGCAAAAATATGGCTATTAAAATTTTGAGGGGTTATAGAGGGTAGTTTTTCCATCCATCATTAATCTCCTCATATTTGGGCCTCGAGCCGCTACTGTGAGGGGTAAAGTGCACCAATAGCCAGCCATTCGAAGAATTAACCCAAATAGCCATCCACCCTACAACTTAAACTAAAAATAGCCAGCAAATGTATATTATGTGCATAATTTATGTATTAAATGTGTATAATGATGTATAATCAATGTATAATTTATGTATATGGTTAAAAAAAGTAAACAATTAATATGAACAGATATTTTTGTAAAAATCCCTAGACATTTCAAGCCTGCAATTAAAAATATATCCATAATTTATAATATACTTAAAGATCCAGTTCACCTAAACTTCTGAATTTTTTTATCCTAAATTTTTGAGTTGGTAATTTGTAATTTAGGACTTAGTGTCCTAAATTTCTGAGCTGCTGATTTGAAATTCAGGACTAAGAGTCCTAATTAATTTTTAAATTGCTAATTTAAAATTCAAGACATAAGATTCAAAAATTTTGGACATAATTTTCGAACTTAAGGACACGATTTTCCGAAGTTAGAATTTTGAGGTTTATACTTCAGGACGGCGTGTCCTGAATTTTGAGGGAATTAACTAATCATTAAATATATTATAAACTGTTAATATATTTTAAATAACATATTTAAAAGTAACTACTTGATGTCATTTTCACCGCCCGAGAGGATAACAGGTTGGGCCTCCCTGAGAAGACTACCTAGAAAATTTTATGGGTTATTGAGGGGTTGTTTGGATAGAGAAAAATCTGAAGAAAGAGAAGGAAAATTATTAGAGTTATTTTGGATTTGGACTATATGTGTCGATGTCAATTAGGCTAAATGGCTACCAATTGCTTTCTAGAGTTGTATAGAAGTGTCAATTGCCCGATTTAGAGAATATGGCATGGAATATTCCAGGTGAAGTTTGATGTAGGCTGGATTTTTTTTAATGTAAATCTAAAATACTTATAATTTAGTGCATTTTTCTTTTGTTTTTCTTTTTTTGTTTTATTTATTTATTTTAGTTGTAGCTTGCCTTAGTCAAGAGTTCACGCCTCTCTAGTCCTCCCTACTTCTTTTTAAGTTGCCCTTTCAATTTTATCTATAGCAGTTGAGGCAACCTTTCTTCGCCCCTTTTTCATTTTTCCTTATTTTTGTTATAACTTAAGAAAAAAGTATACGATGTCGATGTAATGCCTTTGTTGGTTCAACTACTGTTTTTCGTGTCTCATAAACATTCCTATAGCACCAAAAGTTGTAGTGAAGTTTTAAGTACTCCTTTATTTTAACTAGAAATTTTGTATAAACACTTTTGGTAAAGAGGGCTTCCACGGCATAACTGAGATTTCCTTGACGTGGATCTCAAAACGAATATCGAATATCGAGTGAGAAAAAAAGAGAATCTCATCCACATGCATATTTACTACTCTCTCCGTTTAATTTATATAAACTTGTTTGATTGAGTACAGACTTTAAGAAAAAATGAAGATTTTTGAAAGTTGTGGTCCTAAACAGGTGAAAATGAAGCCCAAAGTATTTGTGTGGTTATAAAAGCTTCTCGTTAACGATAAAATTATAAGTTTAAGCTAAATTATTATCAAATTTAAAAAGGAGTCATAAACGGAAACAAAGGGAGTAGTTAGTAAGTATCTTCTCCGATATTCAAGAAAATGACCAAAACATAAAACGGAACTCTGAAGTTTGTCTAGTAAAAGAAGGGTATAATATATGCGACAAATAAAGGGCGAAGGGAGCAGCGTACGGCAGATTTGAATTGTCTTATCAATCGGTGGATCTCTAGTGAATCTTTAGAAAATAAAATAATAAATTATACATCTTGTACATGATCGAAATCGGGCGCATCTATTATATGACAAGTCGAGACTGAAATTTGACAGGTTAAAGTCTGACTTCGGGTAATATCGAACCAAGGCGCAAAGTTAAATCACCGAGCTTGTGATTCAGGGACCGAACAACATCGAGGAACCTTTGTCGGGCCAAATAACGGAAGGCCGGGATATTCGAGATCAGTTGGATATCACTAGGGGTGTTCATGATTCGGTTTGGATCGGTTTTTCCCTGAAAAGAAACCAAACCAATTAAGTCGGTTTTTTCTCGATTCGCTTTATGTCGGGTTTTGTCGCTTTTTCGGTTATTTGTCGGTTTTTTCTTAAATATAAGACATACACTATCAAACACATATTCCGGCGACCACATTCTCAACGTAACACTATCAAATCAATTGCCCTTTGAGAAATCTATTATTTTCTAAATTGTATTGATGATAATTGAATCAAATAGTAACGAATAATTTAAGGACTCAATTAAATTTTTTTTTTATTTAACATGAAATGGATTCTTACACTTAACAAAAGAAAACTACCAACCAAACTAGAATATAAAGGTAAAGAATTGTACTAAAAGTGCAAACGATTAACATTCACCATAGAATTTTTGAAACTTTGTATAAAAATATCCATATATGAAGGTGTAATAATAAATTTGAAATAATTAATCCTATAGTCGGTTTTGTTCGATTTTTTTCGGTTATTTTTTGATTAAAACCAAAATCAAACTAAATTTGATCGGTCTTTAAAATTCAAAACCAAAACCAAACCAAACCAAACCAAAAAGTATCGGTTTTTTTGGTCGGTTTGGTTTGGTTTGGTTTTTCGGGTTTTTATGAACACCCCTAGATATCACGGTAGGAATCTCGGCAGGTATCAAGGAAAATCTGATTAATTAGCGAATTATGAGATTTTTTTACCTTTTATAGAATTGTATCAAGAGTAGGGCTCCCCTACTATATAAAGGGGGACTGATAATTTATAATATACATTGAAAATTGCATCCCAAAGCAATACACTGTTATTTCTAGTTCTTATTATTTTGTCATTTTATTCCGATATCGATTGAGGCATTTCTTGACTTGAAAGTGACCAACCTTCAAGGCTAAGACTGTCCAATTTTGTGTGGTTTGCATTTATTTTCTTATCATTAATTCAATATTAGTCTGTTCTTCCAATTTGTATCAAGTTATATCACGTATCCTTAAAATCGTGTATAAGTTCAATTGTTATTCGATTTTAGGGTAAACAGTTTGGCGCCCACTTTGGGGCTGAGGATAATAGTGATTATTTGATACAAATCTATATAACACACACTGCTTTACACTTGCTCTTTGAAGTGTTTTTGATTCTAGGCTAAAATAAAAAAAATGTCAAATTCTAAATCACCACCTCTGCACGTTGACAACGAGTCCGGTCACCAAGATGAAAATAACAACATAGCACCGGTAACGAGATACCACCAGCTGATCTCGCTGGAATTCCTATTGTAGATTCGATTGATGCTAATTCACATGTGGCTATCGATGCAAACTTGCCTACTGACCCCGAAAATAGCATTCATGGTGGAGCTGATAAGTAGGGATTTTGACTGCTTATTTGCTCTTTTTTACTTGCGTTTTAGCTCAAAATAAAGGTATTCCCGAGAACTAATGAAATGTGCCTTTTTGCAGGGATATTGGGAAATGAGCCAAAGAAGTAAAAATTAACTCAAAAAGGAGTAAAATTGGACAAGGACAAAAATAAGGCAAAAGGGGTACAATGCGGACCGCACAATACTGTGTGTGGCCGCAAACTCTGAAGATGCACTGATGGAATTCCTTCAGAGAATGCGGATCACACAATTATTGTGCGACTGCAGAAGAGGAGATTCAGAGACCATGTTTTGGGAAGCTTGAAGATGTGCGGACCGCACTATTATTGTGCGGCCGCACTCATAAATGTGCGGTCCGCAGAAGGAGGTCCAACCCCAGTCCAAAGTTCAAGTATGCGATCGCACTCAGAAATGTGCGGTCCGCACAATTAGAGGAAGTGCGACCGCATCCCAGTTTTATGCGATCGCAGAAAGCTCACTTGACTAGTCAATCTCAAAGTGTGGACCGCACAACCTTCGCAGGGGCATTTTTGTAAGATATTTTCAACTGGGTATAAATAGAATTTTTTGTCATTTTTAGGTTAGGTTTTGTAAGTTGGGTGCACCTGAGCCATTTTTACTTATTGTATTGGGTAATTTTGTACTAGTTTAGCTTTTAAACATTAGATTTTCTTTCCTCAATCAAGTATTATGAATTCTATCTTAGTTTCTTCTTTAATATCTTCAATTTTCATGAGTAGCTAAGCCCTTAGCAAGGGTTGTGACCCAACCATAGTATGGGTACTTAATGGGTAATTGATTTAGGACTTATTCATGATTGGGTTTATGATATTTAGCCTAGTTCTTGCTTGAATTTGAGAATTAATGGTTGAAAATATTGATTAATGCCTAATTGACTTAGTCTCTACTTGAGAAAGAGAGACTAAGTCTAGGAAAACTTGGCTAATTAGTAATTGGGGTGAACTCAAGAAATTGATAGCCCCAATTAAAGGATCGAACCTAGAGATAGTAAGACCCGACTAGAGCATTTATCACTTGTTTCATGAAATACCCATTTGGGCTTGACAAAGTCAAATTGGGAAAAATCACTCAAACTACCGAGATGTATAGAGTGAGTAATTGCTATATTGTATCCCGATAAACCAAACATTCCCTAAAGCTCTAAATCCGTTAGGTAACCAACTAGGCGGAAGTCGCAACCCTAGACCTTCTATAATTTGAAAAACAATGAAAACCAAAAATACTGTCTCCTAGCTCTGCAATTACAATTAATAGCTTAAAAGTATAAGTAGAAACAACAATTGAAAATGTGGAAGTGTAATCTAGGGCACATCATACATTCACACTAGTTATATACCTAATCCCATATCTAGCTCCCTGTGGATTCGACCCCGACTTGCGTTGGATTTTTATTATTTCTTCGACCTCCTTGTATTGGTAAAAAAAAAGTTCACACGTAAGCCAGATTTTGACAACTCAGCCAGTTACATGGACACAGGAGAACGCGACAGCTAGATGTGATTCTTTGAAAAGGTATGGAACAAATATGCACGATTCAATATACCCTCGAGCTTATCAGCCACGGGAAACTCAACCTGATCAAAACAGGGAAGAGACACAGTCAGAATGAATCTAGACAAAGCTACGGGCAGATTCAAGAACCCACAATTGATTACTCAAATGTTATGAAACCGTACCCCAATTACCGTTATCCTTTGTAACGCCTCATTAATGTCATAATTAGTCATTAATGAGCAACCATATAAAGAGTTGTACGGTATATCAAGGAATCTCCTATATAAGAGAGGGAAATACAACTTGTAATGGCATCTGATTCTCGAATACAATCTACTTTGCTTTTGTATATTTCTGCAATATTGTCTATTATTTATTTTTCTCTATTTCCTTGATTATCAGTAACCCGTGTTCATCCTAGAAATAGCTTTAGACAAAGGATCTAATTCTTTGGTTAAACAAGTTGGTTCCGTTACCGGGAATCTGATAATCTTTATTTGCTTTTCAAGTGATATCCTCTGAACTATGTCGAACTCCAACGACAACAATCAGCAAAGGAATGGAACCCCAGTTCCATCGCCTTCAGGAAGCCCACGTGGTTCAAGGGAACAATCCCCAGAAAGATCCAATAACAACAATGGTGATAATGATCAAACTGTGGAACAAGATCGTGTAAAGCAAATGATTGCAGAGTATGTGAGCCAAGATTTGCAAGAATTTGCGAGAGGATTACTGGCAGCGTTACCTACACTACCGACGCCACCCCCCAATAATACCATCACCATGGAAAATCCTCAATCTGGGTTGGCAAACTTAAGAAGAGGAGATACTCCTAATGAATCTCTCGAAATGAGACCAGGTATATCTAATAACTCAGAATTACAAAATTTACTGCTAACAATGCAGAAACAGATGAAGGAGCAGAATGATCGCATCGAACAAATTCCTAGAGTAACACCTATCATCAAAGGCATTGATGTTGATCGGTATTCTCAACAACCTTGGAAGCCAAGTGCGGCACCCTTGCCTATACCCAAGAAGTTTAAAATGCCTGACGTTCCCAAATATGATGGAACAACTGACCCACGTGATCATGTGACTGCTTTCACTACTGGAGTAAAA
>ML341136.1:0-56534 GCA_005239505.1 Nicotiana paniculata | reverse complement strand
ATTTCGATTTCGATTCCAAAAATTTTCTTATCGAGTTATCGATTTCGATTTCGATTTTGTCCATTTCGCTTATCGATTTATCGATAAATCGATAAGGTTTTTTTTTTTTTAATTCTTTTTTTTTTGCCATGGTTTTCTTTACCCTAACTTATTATTTCCATTTTCCTCTACCCTTATTATTTTTTAATTTTTCCTACCCTATTATTTTCTTTCCTCTTCACGACTTCACGCTGCTTCTGCCTCAAGATTTTCCCCTACGGCCCTACCCTCCTGCCCCTTTAGAGCTGAACTGCTGAAACCTTAAATTTTCTTCACTCAAAATTCCTCCTTTCTCGATTTCTTCCACAGATCTGGTAATTCTCTATCTCCAAATGGGTTCTCTCAGTAAGTTGATTGTAATTTGGTAGAAGTTCTTTTGGTCAGTTAGGTAAGGAGCTGAAGAATAATTAGTCTGCCTGAATTAAATCAATTAATCGTAGTATCATTTGGTATGATACAGTAATGATTAGTCGTCTATCTCTATTAGCTATCCACTATTTATACATGTTTTACACATAGTATACATATATTAAGTAAGGGTACTAAACATGACAACATCGCTTAGAGCTAGCAAATTTTCTTATTGGTGGAATCCCGCAAATTTTCTTATTGGTGAAATCGATAAGCCCCAAAAATCGATAAATCGAAATCGAAAAAATCGAAACCTAATTGAAACGATAACGATAAGCATATGTACAAATCGATAATCGATAAGTAATTATCAATAGGGGTCAAAATCGAATCGATAAATCGAATGCACACCCCTAGTCTGGCGAGCAGTGGCGGCAACAAGGGGAAGTCCGGCGAGCAGTGGTCCGGCAGTGGGTGGGGGGCGGCAGTGGGAGTGACAGATAGAGAAGGGGAGGGCGGGAAAGAGAGGAGAAGGGAAATTTTTAGGNTTTGCATCCGTAGCCACTTTTTGTGCCACGTTTTAACTTATACCCGTTTTAACTTCAGCTCAAGTTTTGTCTTTGTAATTGGGGAACTTCAGCATACGGGGTTGAAGTTCCCCAGTTATAAAAATAAAAACTTCAGCATACGGGGCTGAAGTTCCCCAGTTACATTGGGGGACTTCAGCTCTAGAGCTGAAGTTTTGTCTTTGTAACTGGGGAACTTCAGCACCAGTTATAAAGACAAAACTTCAGCATAATGGGGCTGAAGTTCCAAGTTTACAAAGAGCTGAAGTTTTGTCTCTGTAATTGGCTTTATAACTTGGGAACTTCAACTCTAAAGCTGAAGTTTGTAACTGGGAAACTTCAGCTCTAGAGCTGAAGTTTTGTCTCTGTAATTGGCTTTATAACTTGGGAACTTCAACTCTAAAGCTGAAGTTTGTAACTGGGAAACTTCAGCTCTAGAGCTGAAGTTGTCTTTGTAACTGGAGAACTTCAGCATACGGGGATGAAGTTCTCCAGTTATAAAAATAAAAACTTCAGCATACGGGGCTGAAGTTCCTCCAGTTACACTGGGAAACTTCAGCTCAAGTTTTTTTTTGTAACTGGGGAACTTCAGCATACGAGGCTGAAGTTCCTCAGTTATAAAGATAAAACTTCAGCATAATGGGGCTGAAGTTCCCCAGTTACACTGGGGGACTTCAGATCTAGAGCTGAAGTTTTGACTTTGTAACCGGGGAACTTCAGCATACGGGACTGAAGTTCCCCAGTTATAAAGACAAAACTTCAGCATAATGGGGCTGAAGTTCCCCAGTTTACAAAGACAAAACTTCTGCTCTAGAGAACTTTAGTCTTTGTGTGTGTATGTCTCTATATATATATATATATATATATATATATAACACGCTTTATTGTACAATTTTAACTACATATATAGCATGTAGAATATATTTTAGTGTATTAATCTCTTGTATTACAAAAGTGTTAACGGATTACATTTATATTATTTAGATAGTAAATATAAAAGTGATTTTTAATTTTGACCAATGTTTACCTGAAAAGGGACCAATATTTATTTATATTTTATAATTTTATTTCAATAATAATATAATTATTAAATTTATATATCTGGGTTCCACACACACACAGACACTTCACTGTAATACTATAACTTATATATAACTTATTATAGTATATCTTAGTGTGTATGTATATATAAGACACACTCAATATCATATACTATAATTCAACGATGCATGTGTGTGTGTGTGTATATATATACATGAAGTGCTAGTAACACAGGGTCGGGTTATAGTAACACAGGATCAATGAAGTGCTAGTAACACAGGATCAATGTTGAACTAAAAAGAGACCAACTTTGGTCGCTTTTTATACAGAAATCAAAATTAGCGACCAAAGTTGGTCGCTAAATATAAATCAAATTTATTTTATATTTTAAAATATTTAAAATAATAACATAATTGTTAAATGTTAGAACCGGGTCCCAGATTAGCGACCAAAATTGGTCTCTATCTGCTTCCCATTTATTAAGCGACCAACTTTTATCGCTAACTTTAAATTATATTTATTTATATTTTATAATTTTTTTAAAATAATAATATAATTAATAAAATTTAATATATGGTCCCAGATTAGCGACCAAAGTTGATCTTTATTTTCTTCCAGTACAATAAGCGACCAACTTTGGTCGCTAATATGAAATGTTATTTATTCAAAATTTATTATTTTTTAAAATAATAATATAATTATTAAAAAGTTTATAACTGAGTCCCACTTTGGCGACCAAAGATGGTCGCTAATTTTACTATTTCTTTGACCAAGCAAGTCTGACTAGTCCGGTTAACATTTTGACCGGATTATCGACCAAATAACGACCAACTGTGGTCGCTAAATTATTTATATTTTTTTTTATTATTTTATCCAATTTAACGACCAACGTTGGTCGGTTTTTTTTTATAGACCAATTCTGGTCACAAATATTTGGTCGCTTTGTGCCGAATTTCTAGTAGTGATATATATATATATATATATATAGTGGTGTATGCAGAATTTTTCATAAGCGGTGTCACAATTTGAAGACATAAACAAATAAATAATTATTGTGGTTGTAAGCGGTGTCATTTCTTATATTTAACCCTAATATTTTTTATTTTTCTTATACATAACTAATAAAAATTTCGATGAAGCGTGACACCGCATAGAACAAAGTGCATACACCCATATATATATATTCTTATCGGTGGTGCTATCTATTTCCATAATAGTAATATGCAATTCCACTGTTTCGTTTGTCTTGTTAGCCCGACAATGGCACTTCATTGTGAAACTCTGTGTTCCACCTTCGAGGTCTACTATTTTATGGTCAATAGCATCAGAAAGAATTCATTGAGGCAGAGGTAGTAATAGTAGCTTGATATAATGCATTTCGTCTTCCATCCGTTTGGGAAAATTTTATTGCCTAAGACGTGCAGAAATTCAGCATTTGGTCTTTAGCTTACTACTTTCTTTTATCTTTTACAATTATATATAGCATGGATATTTCTATTTAAGTTCAATGCCAGCTGTATACTTATTCTAGTAAGATTATGGATTTTGTTCTGAAATTGGATTGGTATAACTTCTTGTTTGCTTTGTGAATGTTGGATTATTTGGCAATTGCTTGTTCACTTCTGTGTAATGAACATCTACGGTGTTCCGTACTGTTTTCATGTTGATTACCACTTCGGCGACAGCATTATCCTTAGGATACAATTGAAAAAGAATGTTATAATGCATAACAGAGTCAAGTTAATATGTGATATACGCATAGCTGGGCAAGAAGCAAGATGCATGCCCTTTGATATAACTTTATCTAGTTGATGTACAGACGATGGAAAACCTAGAGAAGGTTTTTTTCCTCTGGTGAAATTCACAGCCTATTTAATCTGAGAGTTGAAGAATTTAGTACTCAAATTTAAGTACAAGTGGGGCCAAGATCGGCTCTGAAAAGGATAAGAAATTTAAGTTGGTTCACCAGGCTCTAACGCAACCACGTACATATATTTGTAAATCATTATGGCTGCGTTAATTATGTCAAAGCAGTTATTCTCTCTTCGATAGTTAGGTCGAAGGACAAAATTGCAGTAATTTGTTTGACTTAATTTTCTCTATTTAATTATGACAAAATTACATCATATATCACTTGGGCCACACAACCCATCCGAAAATAACCCACGTTTGAGGTCCTTTCCTGGTGTAGCCCATGTTGTATATGTTTTGAAATTGAGATTTTTTCATTCATATATAGTATTTGAAACTTTATTACCCTTAATGTTCATGTTTAGTTAATTACCCAGCATAAACAAGTTTTTGTTTACAAAATATACACAATCCACCTTAAAAGACTCCTAAATCCTTATTTGTGCCTTCAATCAAGGGATTTAATTGCATCATTTTTCTTTTTTTTTTCCTCCTGTTCTCTTTTAATATCTGTTGGAAAATAAAAATGTTTTTCCGTATATGTCAACACTAAAAATCTAGTAACAAAATTTCCGTCAGTTCATTAATTCCTTTTAGCATTGCAGTTACTTGACACGTTTGTGAGATTCAATATTGAAAAACAGTGCTTTTTTATAATGAGAACTACAAGAAAAGAAAAGTTGTTTCATAAAGCACGTTATTTATATGGGGAACTATTAAAGAACCAAGAATTTGCACATTGATACATCAAAAACTGAATGTAATCAGAAAAAGATGTGACAGGTTATAAGTAACCCCCTCTCACCCCTTTCCTCTTTTTCATGATTGGTGATGAAAGGATGATGACCAATCAGAACACAAAGAAAGTAGATGAACTAACTAATTGCACATAGATGGTTTGTTTTATGTTTTCACAAATCAAAAACGACTAAAACTTCTACAAATCTTCTGCAAAAAACGCAATTATGTCGAAAATCTCAATTAAACTACAATTGAAGGGGAATTGGGGTATTAAAATTCAATGTACCCAGTTTGTAGATATTTTGTAGATAAATTGTAGATTATTTCTATTCTGATTGTAGATAATTTGTTTTCTGTTTTCACAAATAAAAAATGACTAAAACTTCTACAACTTCTGCAACAAACGCAATTATGTCGAAAATCCCAATTATGCTACAATTGAATGGGAATTGTGATATTAAAATTCAATGTACCAAGTTTGTAGATATTTTGTAGATAAATTGTAGATTATTTGTATTCTGATTGTAGATGCTTTGTTTTCTGTTTTCACAAATAAAAAACGACTAAAACTTCTACAAATCTTCTGCAAAAAACGCAATTATGTCGAAAATCTCAATTAAGCTACAATTGAAGGGGAATTGGGGTATTAAAATTCAATGTACCCAGTTTGTAGATATTTTGTAGATAAATTGTAGATTATTTCTATTCTGATTGTAGATAATTTGTTTTCTGTTTTCACAAATAAAAAATGACTAAAACTTCTACAACTTCTGCAACAAACGCAATTATGTCGAAAATCCCAATTATGCTACAATTGAATGGGAATTGTGATATTAAAATTCAATGTACCAAGTTTGTAGATATTTTGTAGATAAATTGTAGATTATTTGTATTCTGATTGTAGATGCTTTGTTTTCTGTTTTCACAAATAAAAAACGACTAAAACTTCTACAAATCTTCCGCAACAAACGTAATTATGTCGAAAATCCCAATTATGCTACAATTGAAATGGGAATTGGGATATTAAAATTCATTGTACCCAGTTTGTAGATATTTTGTAGATAAATTGTAGATTATTTGTATTCTGATTGTAGATGCTTTGTTTTCTGTTTTCACAAATCAAAAACGACTAAAACTTCTACAAATCTTCTGTAACAAACACAATTATGTCGAAAATCCCAATTATGCTATAATTGAAATGGGAATTGCGATATTAAAATTCAATGTACCCAGTTTGTAGATATTTTGTAGATAAATTGTAGATTATTTGTATTCTGATTGTAGATGCTTTGTTTTCTATTTTCACAAATCAAAAACGACTAAAACCTCTACAAATCTTCTGCAAAAAATGCAATTATGTCGAAAATCCCAATTTCATGTAGCTACATATTTTGACAATGATCTGCCGGGAAAACCAAGAGTATGTTGATTTTCTCTTGAGAATCCTTCTTTTTACTGTTGGATCTTTTGAAATCTTCAGTAACATCTACTTACTATATTACATATTCTATCTTTTCAGGCTACCCAAAGATCAGGTAGACCTATTAAATCAATATGTAGTAGATTAAAATAAAAAAAAGGTCGGATCAGAGGCAATCTGATGGGCAAAAGAGTAGACTTTTTTGCTCGGACAGTTATTACTCCTGATCCAACTATTAACATTGATCAGTTAGGAGTCCCGTGGAGTATTGCTCTGAATCTCACTTATCCAGAAACGGTGATACCATATAACATTAAAAGGTGTGTTTTTGTTCTGGTAGAAATGAAACTGCACCCACCAACCAACCTAAACGAAGATGGAAACTGGACTGTGTATGTTTGTGCTCATTGAAGCTGGATTTTGAAACAGGTGAAAGGAGCTTGTTGAATATAGACCTCATCCACCTCCTAGTAAAACTGGGGCAAAGTATATAATTAAGGATGATGGCCAAAGGCTTGATCTGCGATACTTGAAGAAGAGCATCGATCAACATCTTTGTTTAGGAGGGAAAGAGACGTGGGAGGGGGGGGGGGGGGGGGGGGGGGGGGGGGGGGTGATTCTGTGGAATATACGGTTCCATTGATTTAGGAGGGATATACGGACCATTTGATGTAAAGTTAATACACAAATGATATATAATTGGTAATTAGGTATACTAAATGTAAATATATCAAACCTTAAACATTGAGGGTAATATAGTTCCCTATATGGTATAGGAATGTAAAAATTCCTTTGAAATTTCCTTTTCATCCGGTAGCCCACTAATATAATAACCGTTATTTTAGTTTTTCTTTTTAAATTTTTTTCTTTTTAGTTTTTCTTTTTAAATTTTTTTTCTTTCTCTCTCTCTGTCTCTCACTATGTTCTTCTCACGCATTTAGCACAGACGTACGAAGGCAAAATCGTCCTCCATTGTTGCGTTTATTGTGATTTTCCGACCTTTACTCTTGTTTTCAGGTAATTTTCGTTTCATTGTTATGCTTTTACCCTGTTTTGGTTTTAATTTTTGTTTTATTTTTAGTTTTTTTGCTTTTTTGATTTTGATTTTGATTTTTTTTACACTATTGTTGTGTTTCCCATTCGATTTTGTGTTCCTTCTATCTTCGTTCTGGGCCTTAATTTGTTGCATGCTTTATTATTTCGAATTTTAGGGTAGAATTTATTTTTTTAGTTTTATTACAATTTTGGAAAATTGGCCTCTGCTTTGTGTTCATGGCCTTTATTTTTTGTTTAGTTTTTATGTTTTCTATCATTTGTCTTCACTTTTATTAACGCTTTTTTTGTTTTCTTGTAGAAAATGCATTCAAAAATTTCTGCTAAAAGTCGTATGAAGGTTGCTGGAAAAGGTGTTAAAATTGATTTTGCGAAAACATCGAGTGACTTGCCCTCAACACCTGATTCTGAAGCGAATGGGCATGTCCAGGCCCCCGATGATGATGATTTTGAGTCTCCTCCTACAAAAAAGTCGCAACAAGTGAGCAGTCGAATGACTCGTTCGCAAACAAAGAATACTCCTACTCCAGTTAGCATTGTTAGAATAAGGAGTACGAAATCTAAAGAAAAGCTGAAATTTGATTTGGCTGCTGAAGATGATGTAGGACCCAGCGTTAAACTGAAAAAGAGAAAGATCCGGGATGTTAATCATAAAAAGAGCAATATCAAGGATATTAAGCATATAAAGAGCAAGATCGAGGATGATGGTGAGAGTGGTCTTGACTGCATATCCAAAGAACAAAGGATTGCTACTCGCCGCAAATTGAAGGAGAGAAAAGCTAAGCTGAAGGTATTCCGTGTGTTGCTATTACTTTTATACATCCTTATACAGTTTTATACGTAGTTATATAGTTTTTTATACATCTTTATACAAGTACTGCTACACTGATTTATTCATGTTTATACAATATTTTAGTATAGTTTGGGTTCCTGATTTCTTTTTTATTTTTTTTCCATATGCAAGGTTGGAGACTTCTATATACAACCATCTGATCATTTTCACAACATGATTAGTTCCCATACTGAGACTAATATTGTCAGCATTTTGAAGTAATGTTTGACTGGCACGCAGCTTCAAATGTTCCGTGCTAGCTGTTTTGGCTACTTCTTGGACCTGCCTCAATTTAAAATTTAAAATCATCTTATTCATTGTATACTATTAAGGGAAGTCGTCCCAGGGCGAGAAAGGGAGTTGTGGGTTAAAATTAATGGTTGTTTGCTGCGGTTTGGCATTGGCGAATTTGCTGTTATTACCAGTTTGAAGTGTGTTGAAGAAGACGCCACTGTCGATGACAAACCAGATGTCAATAGGTTTCTAAAAGAGTATTTTCCAGGAGATGGAAAAGGGGCTATAACGAGGGGGCAGCTTCTTGATCGCTTCAAGAAAAAGGACTGGAAGTCGGATGAAGATGCGTTCAAGATGGCCTTGATGGTGTTTGTCCATCATTTCATATTCTCATATGCCAATAATAATAGTATCAACAAAGATGATTTTGATATCATTGAAAATGATCAATATGAGAGCTATGCTTGGGAAAAAAGTCATTTCAAAATATTTAAAGACAATGAGGGACGGACAATGTGATTATTTGACAATGTATAGGCTTGGAGATTTTCCACTTGCGTTACAAATATGGTTTTTTGAGTGTTGCTCTATGGTTGACAAGTATCTAGCTGTTCGCGTTGGCACAAATGTGTCACGCATTCTTAATCGGAAAGTCACTGAAACTCCATCATATGCGGATTTGACTGGCGGGGTGATCATGTCTAGTAGTGACAAGGTAAATATTTTGTGCCATAATACTTCTTCGTATATGATTTAAATTTTTAGTATTTATAATTATGAATATGTCACATTTTCTTTTTTCTACTATTGTAATCCAGTTTTTCTTATTGTAGTTGAACTATATGAACATTTCCCCTACTCGTGAAGAGATGTCAATGCTGAACATTGCCACGCTTTTTGAAGTTAATGCCGATGATGTTGCATCAGAGGATGTGCCTGCCTTTCATGCTGCATCTCCACCTTGTCCTCAGAATATGGAGCAACAGTCTAAACAACCTTATCCTCAGAATATGGAGCAACAGTCTATACAACCTTATCCTCAGAATGCGGATCAGCAGCCTAAACCGAGTTATGATCCTTCGGCGCGCATTGATCTGTTGAATGCTGAAGTTGAGAAGTTGAGTAGTGCTGTTGGAAAGGTACTGCATGTTTAGCTTTTCTGCAGTTAATCGGTACTGTATATACATGATTTTTTGGTTATAAATATGGTTGTTGATTTACTTCTTTTGTTTTTGTTGGTTTTTTTGTTGTAGTTGACTGATACAGTTACGACACTCAACAGTTATGTAGTTTCTTCCTTTGAAAAAGTGTTCAGTTTTCTGAATATGAAGGAAACAAAACAAGCGAGGGAAGAAGTTCCTGATTCTAAGGTAATTTTACTGATAAAACCAAATCACTCAATAGCTATGCCTTCTCTGAATCATCGCTCAAAAAGTTATGCCTTCTCTTTCTATTATTTTTTAATAGATTCGTCAGTGCGTGTTTGATGACAATACATCTAGTTTCGGTGAACATGATGGCTATCAATATGATGTTGTTCCTGACTTTGTCGAGCAAGTGAATCAAGATAACATGCTAGCTGACCAAACAGATTTAGGTGTTAAAGCAAACGAGGGAGTTACTAATGGTGCTGATCATGGTATTCTTCTACATTTTATCTTATTTGTCTGATTTTTGTTTTCTTCATTTTGAAAGTTTTTTATTATTGTTTTCTTCAGGTGATATAAAGGGTGATACATTTTGGGATGACATTGGCGATGAAGATTTAGCTGCGCTACAGATGTCGCAAATTGTTCTTCATAGACAACCTGTCATAGACGTAGAAGATGAAAGATGATTACATTTCTCCTCAACAGTCGGTTTGACAGAAAATACCAGGAAAATATGCCAAATATCCGTATTTACCAGTTTTTGATTCGGGGGCATCAGGCTCGGTGCAAAGCTAATTTTTGATATCAAGAATCCTTTCACGATCGAAATTGATGATTTTGATCTCTTGTCGCCATTGGCCAAAGAGTTTTGCACGTTTGTTGATAATGGGATGGATACGAGGCGAAGGTAGTAACTTTCTTTAAGATTTCATGTTTTGCTTTTATACTTGTCATTGAAGGTAGTTCTGATTACTTTTTTTGATTTTTTTTTATTTGAAGTGCCAAAAATATTTATACCAATGAAGTAAATAAGCATGATGAAGCTTTTATTTTTGGCTCGTGTCATGTGGACACGAAGGATTGGTTCCAATCACTTGTGTATTGTAGTCGACCTTTGATTGACACGGTATTTATTAACTTTCTGTTCTAATGCCTTATTTTATTTGTTGCGTATCTTTATTGTTTGAGATCCCCATAGTGCATACATAACTTTGTATAATCAAATGCAATATTTTTTTTTAATGATGGTATAAGATTGTACAAATATGTATAACTCTGTATTATAGTGTATAAATTTGTATATTTAAAAATCTGCATCATATATTGATTTTTTTAGTAGTACTTTGAATCATTTAGTAGTGATGGTTGTTTTAGTTTTATTTTTTTTGTATCAGCACTTGGATGCCCTCTTTTATTATTTGAAGAAAAGGTGAAAATATGGGCCGAATGTTTCCGTGCGGTTTACTACAACTGACTTTGCCTTTGGTAACAAAATCAACTCACTGTATAAAGATTTCAAAGTGAAGCAAGATACTTCAGTGATTTCCAAAGGGCATGAAATAGAAGAGTATATTAGAGGGTATTATTGTGATGCAAATGTACCATGGCACACTGTTGACCACGTATTATTCCCTATTTATGTCAAACGTGGAAGAGCGAAATTGGGACACTGGGTATTGGGGTTGTTTACATTCATAGATAGGTGCATAAACATCCATGACTCTAACCGTGGAGCAATTAATGATATACTTGCTTTGGATGCTACATTACCTTATGCAATTTTGATACCTTACTTCTTGAAGAGTTCTGACTTTTATGTCGAGAAGAAGGGGATTGATTGGAACAATGGTGCATATACCGATAAATCTCATTCTGATGCTTTGCAGATTAATCTGGTTAATAATGTGCCACAATAGATCAGATGGTAGGTTAATCTCAGTTGTTTTACTATTTTACTATTTTACTATTTGTGTACCTATTTACAGTAACATCTTGATAATCTGATTTTTTTAAAATACAGTGACTGTGGTGCTTTTGTTGCTGGCTTTGCTGAGTATTTCATCCTGGGTAAGGACATTCGAAAAGATAATTTTGACATTGAGACACTTCGCACTAGGTGGGGATCTTAGTTGTGGGATTATGGAAGGAAAAAACAACAGTCCGATGTAATTAGTGGTGATGAAATCACAGGGAGGCTTCTCAGGAAGAGGAAGAAGGGACAACCGAGAAAGTAGTTCTATTTTTTTCATTTTAATGTAGTTTTGCTATGTATTAGGAGTTGTTTCCTAGTTTTGTCTAAGTACTATTATGCTACTTGTGAGATAACCTTAAAGGATATTACATATGATTTTATTTTTGTGTAATTTGTGGTAGTCGTTACAAATTGTAGTTGTTAATGAATTACATTTTAATGAATATTTCAGTTGCTTTTTCCTTTAACAAAGTATGTATTTTTCATTATTGTTGCGCTTTTGTCAATGTTGCAGGGTTTATACATATGTATACAATAATATACATAGTTATACAATTTAATACAAACTTATACCCTCATTTATACATTTGTATACATATAACAACATTGATTGTTTGCATTTCTGGTTTGCATTTGTACAATAGATCAATATGTTTAGCACCACTAAAAATAGCAACACACTATTGTTGGATAATCAAAACATGGATAATGAAACATATTTAACATAATTGCAACATATAGTGTAAATTGAAATTCTTTATTGACATTTGTAACTCATTGCTTCTCATACTTAACTACTCAACATTTGTAACTCTATTGTTTGTGAAACTTAACTATTCAACATGACAACATATGTAATAAAAAGTGTTATGATTTCAACTATTTATTTTGGTCGATTCCTACATGTTTTTCTATTGTGGCCACTTTTTCCACACACAGAACATGAAAACACCCTCTTAGACTCTTTCTCTGAAGCAGGTTTGAGTCTTTCATTTCTTGGCCTTCCTGCATTTCTTCTCCCTTTAGGTGGTAGGACCACATTTTCCAACACCTCTGTTGGGATTACCCATAAACTCCCATCTGGCATCGGATTCACTGGAAATTCATAAGCTTTAAGGATTTTATCCTTCTTGTAGTAAAAAGAGCAATACTGGCCAGGTTTCAGCTGCCGGTTCTTCAAAACCGCTCAAGCATGCGGACATGGAGTTCCCCCATTTGAAATTTTTCGCAACTGCATGTTCCCTCTTCAATGCACACTATGTTTCGCCTTATCCCTTCAAGCACAATATATAACTGCTCCGTAGCAGGCCTCACCTGCAAAAGTTTAAAAAAAAAAAAAGTTAAATCACATTGTGCATTATTATAGAGAGTTATACATCCTTTTACAATCAGTAAAATGCAAGTCAACAGTTCCATGTTTGATTCATTTTACCGTCATTTGCTCCGATGCAATCAAATTTTTCCGAAGAAGTTTGTCGTACTTTTCGCCAAGCTCTGTAGATGTCTCCATCGCACTTTTTCGGTTTTTGTTATTCCACTGTTGTAACAAATTTTTCATATACTCCAACAATCGCATTACTGGTAACTCTCTAGCATTTTTGTTTGTTGCATTAATTGACTCTACAATATTGGAAGTCATTACCATCGACCTTTTCACTTTGGATTATGCCCTATNTTCTTGAATGTGCGCTTTACATTCTGCCACAAGTGAAACATGCAAATACAATGTGGAACTTCTGGGTACACAACTTTTGTTGCATTGAAGATGCTTTCATTTCTATCTGAAACTATACACATCCCTTCTCTAACACCAAAAGTACCCTTAATCTGGACGAAGAACCACTCCCAAGATTTATTGTTCTCTAAATCTACAATTGCATATGCAAGTGGAAGGATTTTTCCTGTTTATACAAAATAGGTATTAGGATTCCGTCAATTACACAAATATTATACACAGTTATACACGAATATACAAATTTATACATACTGCAAATTTTATAAAAAAGGCAGCTGTGAAATCCTATACACGTTTATACATGAAACTACAACATTATACAAACTGCAGAAACAAGGTATGTGCAGCCAACTCACCAGCTCCATCCTGTGTGCAAGCAGTCAATATTGTACCCGTATATGCTTCTTTAAGGAATCTTCCATCAATAACCATTATCGGTCTGCAATGCTCCCAACACTTGATAGATGCATATATTGAAACATATGCATAAAGAAAGCATCCATCTTCTGATTTGTGCAACTTTGTAACCGTTCCTGGATTTGTATGCTCCAACATATACAAATACCTCGGCAACTCCTTATATGAATCACTCTGATTCCCTCTTATCATTGCCATTGCTATCTCTTTAGCTCTCCATGCTTTCATGTAACTTACTTCAACCCCGTGTTGCTTTAGTATGTCCTCTGTTATATCATTTGCGGTGTAAACATTTTTTGGATTAACATACTTGTCCTTTACTATACTAGAAATTACACTCGAAGTAGCTTGACGTTGTGTTAAGTATTTTTCACCATAGCCGCATGTGTGATTATTATTGTAAATTCTCACCTTTAATATGTTTGCCTTGTAAATGGCAGAAGATTTGAAACTCCAAGCACAATTGTCATCCACACACATAAGGTGATACCTAGGATTAAAGATCATTTAACTTCTAAATACAATTTTATACAAAAACATAACTAGACATATATCAAATTTAATACCTTTATAAAAATATATACTACTTTATACATATTTATACATATATATAACAAAATATACAACTATTGCCATACCTTGTTGCACTTGATCTCTTCACCTTGAATTGGAACCTCTCGCGTACATCCAAGTTCTTCATTACAGTGACAACTGTCTCTTTATCTTTATAAACTTGATCCTCCTCAACAAATTTGTTTAACACATTATCTATTATACCCGTGTTTTCAATAAATTCGACATCATGCATAATATCAGTGTTATCAATTGTGGATACATCTGCACAATTGGAACTTGTAGCAACCAAACAACTGGAACTTGCTGCAACCAAACAACTGGAACTTGTAGCAACCAAACAACTGGAATTTGTAGCAACCAAATGATTGTCATAAATCTCTTTCAGAGTCACATACAATGGATATTCAGTGAAATTCAAACTTTTCTTCTTTAATTCGATATACACCTTAAGACTCGTATCGTTGTAAATCAGGATCAGTGGAAAACCATCCTTTGGGAGAAAGTTAATCTCTAATGTGTTTAACTCCGAATCGATTCTAATCTGTTTCGAAATCGCTTCAGCTAAATTGTTATAGCTGAATGTCGACTCGATTATTACACAATCGCTGACGAAATTGATAAAATTGTTGTCTTCCCATTCACCTCTATGAAGAACATAAACTGGAAAAGCTCCATTGAACAAAAAGTTGAAACCAAAATTGCGCAAAAATGAAAATTGCGCTGATTGCAGCAAAAAAGTTTTACTTTTTGTGTTTGATTTGCTGTTAATTCGAGATGAAAAAGAATTTCTAGGTTTTTTGGAGTTGAATTTGTAGATTTGGGGAAGAAGAATGAAAAGAATCAGAGAAAATCTTGTTGAAAGATACGAAATCCCGCTTTTGAATCCCAAAAAAGGAAAAACGCCCTTTTTCAGATATGGGCCTGTTATTTTTGGGCTATTTAATTGTAAATTGAAATATGGGCTATAAAGTTGAAAAGTAGGCAGTCCATTTGTTTTAATATGAAATTTTCGTTTTAATTATCAGTATACCAGTATTTTTCCAAGAAAAAATTGTTCTCTTTTTGCTTTTAGTACTCTGTTCCATATGATTGTACATCTGAAGTTTGTTTACCTCGAAAAACATAAGTAACAATTAGATTTGATTTGTGGTTTTAAAGATATGTGATCTAGTTCAATACTAATTAATAAACAAGTAATATAGAGTTTAAATGAGTAGGACTGATGAACCAAACCACTGTTACTAGAGCAGCAGGGACCTCGAGCTCGATGTTTCTCGATGACCTCGAGGTGGTTAGAGATGATAAAGCAATAATAGATAATGCAAGTACTTTAAAGCTGAAGAACAATTCTGAAGCACAACAAACGAGAAAAGTAAAGTAGTATATTCTTTTTGCAATGATAAGGTGATCCTTACAAATGATTGGGATCCCCTTTATATAAGAGGGAAAACCCCAAATAAGATACATTTTTATTTACAGTAAAAAATCCTATTGGTACAACTGTATAACCACCTAGTACGGATTTGTACGAATTTATCCTGAAATTTATGCCTTGACCTTTATACCCCTGAGAAATTCCCGCTCTTTCTTGAGTGTGTTCGAGATGATACTATCTCGAGACAGAGCATGATGGGTCTCCGATTTGCTACCCCGAGGTGCACATCTTTCAGCCGGACCTGATTCCTTCTTCGAGTAACCCCGAACTCGAGCTCAGAGATCGATTAAGCCGATTTTGACCATATACAGATAGTCCCCGCGTTTCTTAGAATGAAAAGATAAGAAATGATTTGATTGTTGACTCTTTGATGCCCCAATCGTGACGTCAGATTCGTGAGGTCAGCGGTTGGCGTGACTAAAAGGTCGTGCAAGGGTCACATCTGCACATTTTTCGATGAGTCACTAATTAAAAGAGGCCTTTGGCCAGCCGTTTAACTTCCCTAATACGCACAAATGGCCTCTATAAATACTTCAACTCATTTCTTTTTCTAACTTCACTCTCTTCAACATACCCAAACCTGTTGTTCTCTTATACTCTCTGCGTTCATACCTCTCTTGTGTCCATTTTACCATCAACTTTCTCCTTTTTTCTTCTGAATTCATAGTAACAATGACAAAAACTTCCAAAACAGTTCCACATAAAGAGAAGGCTTCTTCGTCTTCACGCACCTCTAAGAGCAAAACGGCGACACCTTCTCTTATTGAAGATTGCACCCCCGGTCCTTATGATACGTCTTCCGATTTTAAAATTGACAGACCTGCTTCGATCCCGGGTTGATGCTAGCCTATGTCTCGATATATCAGCTTGGTAACCAAACTCAAACAGGTGAAGGCATATTGCCGTTGGGAAGATACGGTGAACGTGGAGATCCCTTCACCCCAAGAGGACATCACCACTTACAAAGCAGGGTACCTAAGCGTGTAACCTACCCATTCACCTTAGGCCTCGTAGATCCTTCTCTACCTCTCTTAGATCCAGTGATTCTCGATTTCTGTCGACAGTACCAAGTGATGCTAGGCCAAATTTACCCTTCCTTTTGGCGAATTGTTCACTTGATCAAGTACTTCTCGAGCAAGGTCGAGGGGATGTCTTTTACCCTCGACCATCTGATCAAGCTATACAGCCATCATCTCTATCTAGGTGGCCTGATAAAGTTGCAACGTCGATCCTTGAAGTCTTTCTTCTCCAGTATCGACGAAGATAAAGACTGAGGGTGGATGAGCCGCTTCGTTCGAGTCAGGACCTCCGACTTGATTCCTGCTGAAAAGATGGCATTCCCAGAGGAGTGGAATATGAAGCGTAAGTACAAATTTCTCGAGTGTGTTTCATTATTTTGGTGATTCTCGTCTTCTATTAAACTAACCCCTTTTTAATGATGCAACCTTCGTTTGGTATCCAGGTGCAGTTGCGGACCTCCCAGGCTGGGTTCGACAACTGGTTTCCACTTCCTCATACGCCGAGCGTGTCTAGCGCGAATTGGCCAAATGCCGATGGGAGGCCAAAAACCACGGTGAGCTATCATTATTCGCATATCTAAATCTCTTAGCGAAATACTCTTTAGCAAAACCCTTAATTTTGCATTTGTGCAGGCATCGGAGACGATGTTTCGATGAGGCCACCCCCATCTGGTGAGGAAGAAACCCCAAAACACGTCAAAGACAAGAAAAGGAAGAGGGGGTCACTGATGAACTCCCCGAAGCCAAAGAAAACCAAGGTTCGAAAGTCTAAGGTCGATACAGTGGCCTTAACTCCGGTAACTGCCGAACGTCTTCATTCCGAGGATGAATAGGGAGACGATGTTGAGGGCGAAGATGATGACCGACCGTTAGTGATTCGGGGAAGAGGAAGCACTGATATTTCAAAGGCTGCTGAGTCGAAGGCTGCTGAGGGGAGCTCGAGCAAAGTCCTTGAGCCGACCAGCGATAAGGAGTCACCTTGTACCGAAGGGCACCTGATCGATGAACTCAAAAATCCCAACCCTGAGGTACCTCGAAGGCGGGAGAACGCCCCGATTGAACCATTCGGGGTGATTAATATGGTCGATTCTCCGCCAGGCCTGTTGTTCTCTACGGGGCAAATACGGGATGGCCAATATAGGAGGACTCCCGATGTGGGAACATCCCACGGGGAGAATGACATCTTTGGAGAATGCCTTGCTGGGATCAAAGAGGGCCCCGACCTTGACCCCTTGTTCATATTTGAAGAGGTTGAGAAGCTTCGAAAGCAGGTAAACTTTTCCTTAACAATTATGCGTGGAGTTTGATTTTTGCCTTTCTGACTCCTTTTCTTTGTGATATGGCTGTGATGCTTTATGAACAAGCCTTTTCCAAGTCTCGGGCTTAGCTTGACAGTTGTGAAGATGAGCTCAGGAATCTCATGTTAGAGATGGACGAACTCAAGGCTCTTTATGATAAAAGAGAGGGGGAACTCAACGATCTTCGAGCAAGCTCGGAGAAGGCTTCCCAAGAGCGGGCCGAGTTCGTCGAACAAGTAATATAGCCTTTGTAAGCTTATTTTGTACTTACTTATTTTGGTGTTTAATGCTTTAATTTTGTAGCTGCAGCAGAAGGCCGACCTGGTGGAGCAACTTCGGGAGGAGCTTAAGAACAAAGAAGCTGAAACCCTCGGGTGGAAGCAAAATATGGACCGTCTGGCCTTCGAGAAGGACACTCTTCGGGACAAATTAGCCTCGGTCGAGCACAAGCTTCAGAGTGCAAAAAAAGAGATCTGTAAGTTTAAGGAACTTCATACTGAGACGCGCTAAATTAGCTAAAGTCAAGTCCGAAGCTGATGCATTCGTGTCCTCATATCGAACAGATGCAGCTGCTGCTGCTAATGCTCGGGCTCGGGAGATCTTTGCTACGGATGAGCTCAAGTTAACGTGTTCCATCAATCATTCTAAGCTGGAGTCTCGAAGGAACACTCTTGAGGAGGTGCTGCTAAAGGCTTTGACCTTTCCGCCGAAATCGAAAAGGTAAAAGACTTTGGAAGAAGAGGCAACTACATTGCTCTCCACCGACGAGGATTCTACCAGCGGGTTCGAGAGTGAGGGAGATGAAGGTGAAGTCCCCTAGGATGAGGAGGAGAAGGTCCCCGAAGGTGAGGCTACCGAAGATGTAGCTCCAGTGGATGCTTCCTCCGAGCAAGTGACCCCGAAAGTAGAGTAGGTTCATTTTGTGTAAGGGCCCTATGTGGGGGTTTTGTAAATGTAACTTTGAATCATCTTTCGAATATATAGAACTTTTTTGCTTCATCTTAGTTTCGTGTTAAATTTCATTTTGTCTTCACTTGTGAAACGAAATTTGGTGTTGTAGACAATCGGTCCGCCTATTGGGCTTCTAATGCCCTTAGGTTTTGTGTTTGATCAACGATCGATAATAGGTTACCACTTAAGGTTCTGACCTCGAGCTAATCTTTAAGTTGGCTTGATGTTAGTTCGGGGTGAAGGAACTTTGAGTCCGAGCTAGATAAGGTCTCGAGAATGGTGTGATTCATCATTTATGCTCTTGGCCCCTCGGTTTAGTATAGGCCCCTCGGTTTAGTATAGGACCTTAGGCTCTTTTAGGTTGGCCCTTAGGCTCTTTAGGTAGGTCCAATTCGGCCTTTAAAGTGGCTATAATTTTTCCCTCCTTCCGGCTAAAAGACTTAGTGAACATTTTTGGTATGACTTAGCATGTGTTTTTTGTATTCATACTCGTTGGATTTTTTGAAGGTTCGATCGTTTGGAACCTCGTCTGTAATTCATTGTGTACCGATAATTGAATACCTCTTGAGGTTTTTTCGAAGGCTGATATTATCGAAGTCTCTGATTTATTCGAGGGTTGGTTCTATCGAAGCCCTTTATCATTTGCTTTTGCTGAGGGTAGCCTGATTTAACCGATTTTTCGAAGTGTTTGAAGGCCTTTAGTTTTATGGTGGAAGTCGGACGTCTCCGGGCTGCATTTTTTCAGTCGTAGCCTTTTTATATGACAGTAGTCTTTAGTATGGTCGTGAACTTTAGTCCTCGAGTATGATGGCCTTGGCCTTTACATAAAGGGGATGCCTCTTCGAGGTCTTATGAGTTCGAGTTCTCGATAACTTGATATGTTGACTGTCGATGATAGTCCCCGAGTAATTGGGGTGCATTTGCATTCTAGACCTTGAGCCATTTCTTGTGGAATAAATGTGAAGTTTGTATAATAATAGACTTCTTTGAAACACAAAGTGTTGTGATATAACAAGAATGCTTCTTTAAATAATTGATACACGCGAACATGTTTTGCGGTCGAGGGTTCAATTGTTCTATATGGACACAGTTCATTTGACCGTTTGGCCCATTACAGAGTTCTCCTATCGAGGACCTCTTTTGCATGAACTTTTTTCTTCGAAAATGCAAACTCCGAGGGTGAGCCATTTGGGACAAAACCCGATCTAAGGGAAAAAGAGTGCAACATATGCTTTAAAACCTAAGGTCTTCGAGTTGAGGGGTGCTTCGATGCCTTCAATCAATCGTCTTCAAGGGGTTAATCTTAAATATAAATGAAAAAGGCGGAGAAGGTCATACCTCAATAATAGTATCGTTTGAGTAGTGATATGTTCTAGTTGTTTGGTAGTTGTTCGCCTTCCATTGTGATAAGTTTGTAGGATCCTTTTCCTATGACTCCGAGGACTCGGTACGGTCCTTCCTAATTGGGTCCTAGTTTCCCTTCATTTGGGTCTCGAGTATTGAGGGTGACTTTCCTTAGGACCAAGTCCCCGACTCCGAAATGGCGAAGGTTTGCCCTTCTGCTATAATACCTCTCGATCCTTTGCTTTTATGTGGCCATTCGAACTAGTGCAGCTTCACTCTTTTCATCTAGTAAATCGAGGCTAGTGTTCATGGCCTCGTGGTTCGAATCTTCGATAGTATGCTGAAACCTGATGATAGGTTCCTCGACCTCGACTGGAATCAATGCCTCGGACCCATATACCAAAGAAAATAGGGTTTCCCCCGTACTCAACTTTGACGTTGTTCAATATGCCCATAGCACATCGGGAAATACTTCTCTCAATTTTCCCTTTGCACCATCCAACCTTTTCTTCAAGTTTTGAATGATGGTTTTGTTTATGGACTCGTCCTGGCCATTTGCGCTCGAGTGATAGGGCGTTGATAGAATCCTTTTGATTTTATGGTCCTCGATGAATTTTGTCACTTTGTTGCCGATGAACTACTTCCCATTGTCGCATACTATCTCGGCGGGTATCTGAACCGGCACACAATGTGGTCCCATATGAAGTCGATGACCACTATTTCTCTTATTTTTTCAAAGGCCTGCGCTTCTACCCATTTTGAAAAGTAGTCAGTCATAAACAGAATAAATTTAGCTTTACCTGACGTCGTTGCTAGGGGGGCCGACGATGTCCATCCCCCATTTCATGAATGACCATGAGATATGACCGAATGGAGTTGTTCATCCGACTGATGGATTATCGGTGCGAACCTTTGGTATTTATCACACCTTCTAACGAACTCCTTGGTATATTTTTCCATGCTATCCCAATAATACCCTGCTCTGATCACCTTGCGAACCAAAGAATCGGCACCAGAATAATTCCCATAAGCTCCTTCGTGGATTTCTCATAATACATAATTGGTGTCCCCCGGTCCTAAACATACTGCTAATGGTCCGTCAAAGGTTCTTCTATATAATGTTCCATTTTCATCGAGTGAGAATCAAGTTGTTTTGGCTCGTAAGGCCCTTGACTCTTTTGGGTATGAGGGGACCGTGCTTCAAGTATTCGACGTACTTATTCCTCCAATCCCATGTCAAACTTGTTGAATAATTTTCCTCATGGACTTCTTCGACCATCGATCTTGACCATTGGACGAAAGTCCCCCGGACAATGTCATCTTCTTCAACCGATGACCCCAAATTTGCAAGTGCATCGGCCTCGCTATTCTATTCTCGAGGTACATGGTCCAGTGTCCATTCCTTGAAGAGATGCAATGTCACTTGAAGTTTGTCTAAGTACCTTTGCATTCTGTCTTCTCGAACCTCAAAGCTCCCGTTCACTTGGTTTACTACCAAAAGAGAGTCACATTTGGATTCAATGACCTCTGCTCCCAGGACCTTATCTAGTTCGAGACTTGCAATCAGGGCCTCATACTCGGCCTCATTGTTAGTCAATTTCGAAGTTTTGATAGATTGCCTAATGATGCTGCCCGTAGGAGGTTTTAAAACTATACCGAGCCCGTACCCTTTCACATTCAAGGCACCGTCTGTGAAGAGGGTCCATACCCCCGATGATCTACTCGTTTTCAGCAAGAGTTCCTTTTCTACTTCGGGTACGAGGGCAGGCGTGACATCGGCCACGAAGTATGCCAATATTTGAGACTTGTTAGTCGTTCGGGGTTGATATTCGATATCATACCCTCCAAGTTCGATGGATCATTTGGCCAATCGTCCCGATAATTCAGGCTTATGCAAGATATTTCGAAGTGGGTATGCAGTCAAAACACATATAGAATGACATTAAAAATATGGTTTTAATTTCCTAGATGCACTTATTAATGCGAGAGCTAACTTTTCTAAATGCGGGTACCTGGTTTCGGCATCTCCTAGGGTCCCACTTACATAATAGACAGGAAATTACGTACCTTGTTCTTCTCGAACCAACACGCCACTTACCGCTACCTCGGACACGGCTAAATACAAGTAGAGCTTTTCATCCTCATTTGGAGTATGAAGCAAGGTTGGGCTCGAGAGATACCATTTTAATTCTTCTAAGGATTGTTGGCACTCCAGATTCCATGCGAAGTCGTTCCTTTTCTTGAGTAAGGAGAAGAAATGATGAATCTGACCTGATGACCTCGAGATAAATCGGCCTAGGGCAGCTATCCGTTCGGTTAACCGTTGTACAACTTCACATTGTTTACAACAGTGATTTCCTCGATGGCTTTGATTTTCTTGGGGTTGATCTCGACCTCTCTGTTCGACATCATGAATCCTAAGAACTTACCCGAGCTAACTCCAAAAGCGAATTTATCAGGGTTGAGTTTCATGTTGTATTTTCTTAGGATATCGAATGTTCACTGCAAATGAGTCAAATGGTCCTCTGCGCGCAGGGACTTAACTAGCATGTCATCAATATAAACTTCCATAGATTTTCCTATTTGGTGTTCGAACATTTTATTAATTAAGCGTTGGTATGTAGCCCCTGCATTTTTTAGACCGAAGGGCATTACGTTATAGCAATATGTACCAAACTTTGTGATAAACGAAGTCTTTTCCTGGTCCTCCAGGTTCATTCGAATTTGATTGTACCCGGAGCAGGCATCGAGAAAAGTAAGGATCTCGTGGCCGGCCGTGGCATCGATCAATCGATTAATATTGGGCAATGGAAAAGAGTCTTTAGGGAATTCTTTGTTCAAATCTTTGTAGTCTATACATATTCTAAGTTTGTTTCCCTTTTTAGGGACTACTACTACATTAGCTAGCCTCTCAGGATACTTAAATTCCCTGATGGACCCTATCTTAAGGAGTTTGGTTACCTCGTCTTTGATGAATGCGTGCAGACTGAGGCCTCCTCTTTTGTTTCACCTGTTTAAATCTAGGATCGTTACTTAGTCGGTGGGTGGTTATCTCTGGTGGGATCCCTGTCATATCTAAGTTTGACCAAACAAAGCAATCAATGTTATTGATAAGGAATTGAATGAGTTTTTTCCTGAGTTCGAGGGTTAATCCCGTACCCAGGTATACCTTTTGTTCCGACAGGCACTCGATCAATATCACCTGCTCAAGCTCCTCGACCGTGGAATTCATCGCATCCGACTCCTCGGGGGCGACGAAAGCTCGAGGAATTAAGAAATCTTCTTCTTCGTCCTCGGCCACTTGTTCCTCGATCACCTATTCCTCGGGTTCACCCGAGGACATAGGCTGTGATTGCTATTTGGCAACCTGTTTGTTCTTGTCGTTCGACTTTTCTGATGTAGATGACATCGATACTGGTGTCATGTCATGGGCTGTAAACATTTCGTTTGCTGCATGCTGCTTCCCAAATACCGTTTTCACACCATATTTTATTGGGAGCTTTATCATTTGATGAAGGGTTGATGGAACTGCCCTCATGTTGTGGATCCACAACCTTCCCAACAAAGCATTATACCTCATGTCACCTTCGATGACATGAAACTTTGTGTCTTGTATGGTTCCGGCCACGTTTACTGGGAGGATGATTTCCCCTTTCGTTGTTTCACTTGACATGTTGAAGCCTTTCAAGACTCGAGATGCTGGTATGATTTGGTCGAGCAACCCAAGCTGCTCCACGACCCTCGATCTGATTATTTGCTGAGCTACTTGGATCCACAAGAACACGTTTAACTTGAACCTTATTTAAAAGAATAGAAATTACCAGTGCATCGTTTGAGGCTGAGATAAGCCCTCATTTTCTTCCTCATTGAATGTGATGGCGTCCTCGAGCATGTAGTCTCGAGTCCACTTCTCCCTTGTGATTGTTACTTTGGTGCGCTTGAATATAGGTCCCTGTGGGATGTCGACTCCGTCGATGATCATATGAATGATATATTGGGGCTCCTCTGATTCATTCTTCCTGTTGGCATCTCTTTCTCTGAAGTGGTTCTTGGCCCTGTCGCTGAGAAATTCTTGAAGATGCCCCTCATTGAATAGCCGGGCTACCTCCTCCCTTAGTTGCCTGCAATCCTCAGTCCTGTGCTCATGTGTACTGTGATATTTTCACATCAAGTTGGGATTTCTCTGAGAAGGATTGGTTTGTATGGGTTTAGGCCATCTGGTATCTCTGATTTTCCCAATGTCTGAGACGATACCTGAGGCATCGATGCAAAAGTTATATTCTGATAATCGGGGTGCCTCCGCCGATCCTGAGTGCCTGTCGAACCTGGTCTTACTCATTAGGCCCCTAGAATTCTGACCTCGATCTGCTCTTCGATCATTCCGAGGTATGTTACGCCTCGAGTTGTTCCTTCGGTCTTCTATGTAAGGCTGATACCTCTCCTTACTTGGTCTTGGTTCCATGTCTACTTCTCTCGAATCTTTCACTACTAACCTGTTTGGATAAACTGAGCCAATGGGGGCTCCCAACTGGTCGTCTTCAACTCTAATCTTCGACTGGTACCTGTTATGCACATCCATCCAAGTTACGGCGGGGTACTTGCTCATGTTTTGTTTCAACTGCCTCGATGCAATCAAGATCCGTTCATTTAGTCTCTGAGTGAAATCTTGTACAACCCAGTCATCGGAGACTAGTGGCAACTCCATTCGTTCCATTTGGAACCGGGACACGAACTCCCTCAACATCTTGTTGTCCCTTTGTTTGATTTTGAATACATTTGACTTTCTTGTTGCAACCTTTATAGCACCAGCATGTGCCTTTACAAATGAATCTGCCAGCATAGCAAACAAATCAATAGAGTTAGGGGGTAGGTTATGGTACCAAATCATGGCCCCTTTGGACAGAGTTTCCCCAAACTCTTATAGTAAAATAGACTCGATCTCGTCGTCCTCCAAATCATTTTCCTTTATACCATAAGTATATGTGGTGATGTGCTCGTTGGAATCGGTTGTCCCGTTGTATTTGGGAATATCTGGCATGCGAAACTTCTTCGGGATAGGCTTCAGGGCTGCACTCGGGGGGAAAAGTTTTTGCACAAATTTCTTAGAGTCCAGTACTTTCAAAACCGGAGGTTCTCCTGGTATTTGGTCGACCCTCGAGTTGTATGTTTCCACTTTTTTTATCGTTGTCCTCGACCCTTTTCTCTCCCGACTCGATCCTCTTTGTGAGTTCTTCAAACATTCTCATGATTGTGGGGTCAGTTCCTGATCCATTATTGCTCGACCTTTCCGGGACTGGTTCCGCACGATGAGTAGTTTCTGGTCCCACCACACTCGGGGTCCTTTGCTGGATTTGCAACTGAGCGATGGCTATCTATTGTGCTTGTAACATCTCAAAAATCACTTGGAGACTAACTTCTCCATCTCCTCGACCCTGTGTTCTTTGGCCACTGGGTTGAACTTCTCCATGCACACTTCCTCCGACGTCCGTACCCGAATAGGTGCTTATAACAATGTGTGAGCCAACATCGACTGGGTCGGGAACAGGTGCTACCCCGGGGTTGAGCGGTGGCACATCGGCTCCTGAAGCTATCAACAAAAATCAACTTCCAAGTAGAGATGAATTCATAATACAAAGGATATGGAAGTAAGGACAAGAATTTCATCAAAAATGGACTCACGGGCATGCTTGACACACAATGCACAGGTACTCGTCACCTCACCTATGTATTGGACATGATAAACACCTAGCACATAGCATGCGATACCTATTCCCTCACCAAAATTAGGCAAGACACTTGCCTCGGGTCCAAAACATAGCAATCAACCCTCTAACACCGCCTTTCCTTTAGAATTCAACTCCGGAATGGTATTATCTAAACATAATTAACTCACGTATATCAATAATGACCCAATAAATAAATTCCATATCCTAACTACCCATTTCCAAGCATTCTTCCAAAAATATCAAAATTCGACCCCGGGCCCGCTTGGTCCAAACACGAGGCTCGGACCAAAACCCGCTCACCCATACCCCCTTGAGTTCAAATATATGATTTGTTTTGAAATTCGACCCCAAATTGAGGTTGAATTCCCCAAAGTCCCATAATCCCTAACTCTACCCAAATTCCCTAATTTCTACTTTGATTTTAGAATTCTAGGCCTAGATTCTAGTGTTGATGAAGGAAAAATGGAAGAAATAGGAGTTGAAGTCACTTACCCAAGTGTTTATGGAGGAGAATTGTCTTGGATGTCGTCAATGGGGGTTTGAGGAAGAAGGGAGTGATGAAAAAGAGGAAATCCCGAATGCATTCTGTTTTTAAGCTTTAAAAATCACTGGGCAAAAATTACCTTTCGCGTTCGCAAGACCATGGCCGCGTTCGCGAAGGGTTGGAAGCGTTGACCTATGCGTTCACGAGCCTAGGGCCGCATTCGCGAAGAACAACCTACCCAGCCCCCCCAGCCTAACACTATGCGTTCGCACCCGTGGGGACGCGTTCTTGTAGAAGCACTGTCAATTGCTCCGCGTTCGCGTCTCCCTCTACGCGTTCGCGAAGAGTAAAAACCTAGGACATGATGATTACCCTTCGCGTTCGCGGGCCCTTGGCCGCATTCGCGAAGGGCGTTACACCAGACACCAGCAGAACATTAAAAACACCAGATTTTTCTACTTTACACACCCCGTTAACTACCCGAAACTCACCCGAGCCCTCGGGTTTCCAAACCAAAAACACACACGACTCCCAAATCATCCTACAGACTTATTCAAGCATTTAATCACCAAAATATCCTCAGAAACAAGGAATTAAACCTCGAATCTGCTTAATTTTCTCAAAACTTCATAAGGCTTAATTATTCCGATTTGATCCGAAACTCGACATTCAAAGTTTGTTTTACACCAAATTTCACAGATAACTCACATAACATATATTCAACCTGTTCCGGGCTCCGGAACCATAATACGAGCTCGGCAACATAGTTTTCACATTAATTATCATTTTCAAAAGTCTTTATTATTTTTAGAAAATAATTTTCCTTAAAAATTTATTTCTCAGGCTTGGGGCCTCGGAATTCGATTCCGGGCATACGCCTAAGTCCCATATTTTTTTACGGACCCTCCGGGACCGTCAAATCACAAGTCCGGGTCCGTTTATCAAAAATGTTGACCAAAGTCAACTTTAATCAATTAATCATTATTAAATCAACTTTTTCATCAAGTTTTCACATAAAAGCCTACCGACTACATGCCCGGGCTACGCACGCATATTGAGGTAAGATTAACAGAGGTTTTCGGGGCCTCGAGGCACAGTTTCTGCTAAATACACAAGAAGACCTTTTTTTGGTTCATCACAATCTCCACCTCTAAAACAACCGTTCGTCCTCGAACGGTCATAGAAAAGTACCTAAATCGGGGAAAAGGTGGGGATAACGGCTCCGTATATCGGGCGACACCCGAAGAAATACCCGGTCGCCTATCATAAATGCCAAATCTCGAACCTTGCGATCCGCATAGCTTTTCTGCCGGGACTGAGCTGTACGAAGTCTATCCTGAATGATCTTCACCTTCTCATAGGCATCTTGGACTAACTCAGAACCTAACAATCTAGCCACTCCCGGCTCAAACCATCCGACTGGAGACCGACACCGTCTACACTACAATGCCTCATACAGAGCCATCTGAATGCTCGACTGATAGCTGTTGTTGTAGGAAAACTGTGCTAAAGGCAAGAACTGATCCCATGATCCACCAAAATCAATGACACAAGCTCGCAACATATCCTCCAAAATCTGAATAGTACGCTCGGACTGCCCGTCTGTCTGAGGATGAAACGTTGTGCTCAAATCAATCTGTGTGCCCAACTCTCGCTGAAATACTCTCAAGAAATGGGAGGTAAACTGAGTACCTCGGTCCGATATAATAGATATGGGCACACCATGCAGTCTAACAATCTCTCTCATATAGATCCTTGCCAACTTCTCTGTTGAATACGAAACTGATACTGGAATGAAGTGCGCTGACTTGGTCAGCCTATCCACAACGACCCATACTGCATCAAACATCCTCTGAGTCCATGGGAGTCTAACTACAAAGTCCATGGTGATACACTCCCACTTCCACTCGGGAAGCTGAATCTACTGCATCAAACCACCGGGTCTCTGGTGCTCGTACTTAAGTTGCTGACAGTTCAAGCACTGAGCTACATAAGCTACAATATCCTTCTTCATCCTTTGCCACCAATAGTGTTGCCGCAAGTCCTGGTACATCTTTACGGCGCCCAGATGAATAGAATACCGGGAACTATGGGCCTCCTGAAGTATCAACTCACGAATTCCATCGACATCGGGTGCCCAAATACAACCCTGCATCCTCAATACTCCCTTAGTATAAACCATAACCTGATTAGCATCTCCGTGCCTGACTCTATCTCTAAGAACACATAAATGGCGATCATCATATTGCCTGGCCCGAATACGATCATACAATGAAGAACGGGCCACGGTATGGGCCAAAACACTGCTAGTCTCAAAAACCTCCAATCTCACAAATCGATTCGCTAACGACTGAAAATTCAAAGCAAGAGGTCGCTCTCCGACTGATAAGTAAGAAAGACTACCCATGCTAGCTGACTTCCAGCTCAAAGCATCGGCCACCACGTTGGCCTTCCCTGGATGGTAAAGAATGGTAATATCATAATCCTTCAGCAACTCTAACCATCTCCTCTGTCTCATGTTCAACTCTTTCTGTTTAAACAAATATTGCAAGCTCTTATCATCCGTGAACACCTCACATGGCACACCATACAAGTAACGCCTCCAAATCTTCAATGCATGCACAGTAGCTGCTAACTCCAAGTCATGAACTGGATAGATCTTCTCATGGACCTTCAACTGACGAGGAGCATAGGCTATAACCTTGCCATCCTGCATCAACACTGCACCAAGCCCAACCTGTGAGGCATCACAATACACGGTATACGATCCTGAACCTGTGGGCAAAACCAACACTGGTGCTGTGGTCAAGGCTGTTTTGAGCTTCTGAAAGCTCGCCTTGCACTCATCAGACCACCTGAACTGGACACTCTTCTGAGTCAACCTGGTCATCGGGGCTGAATGGATGAAAAGCCCTCCACAAACCGGCGATAATAACCTGTTAAGCCCAAGAAACTCCGAATCTCTGTAGCTGAGGTGGGTCTAGGCCAATCTCTAACTGCTGAAATCTTCTTGGGATCCACCTGAACACCCTCTGACGATACCACATGGCCTAGAAAGGCAACTGAACTCAACCAGAACTCGCACTTGGAAAATTTGGCATACAATTGACTATCCCTTAGAGTCTGGAGGACGACTCTAAGGTGCTGCTCATGCTTCTCTCGGCTGCGAGAGTATATCAATATATCATCAATGAAAACAATCACAAATGAGTCCAAATAAGGCCTGAACACTCGGTGCATCAACTCCATAAAAGCGGAGGGGGCATTCGTCAGCCCAAATGACATCACCAAGAACTCATAATGCCCATAACGAGTGCGAAAAGCTGTCTTAGGGACATTAGACACCCTAATCCTCAGCTGATGGTAACCAGATCTCAAGTCAATCTTGGAAAACACTGAAGCACCCTGAAGCTGGTCGAATAAATCATCAATCCTCGGCAAAGTATACTTGTTCTTAACGGTAACCTTATTCAACTACCGGTAGTCAATACACATCCTCATCAAGCCATATTTCTTCTTGACACAAATATTGGATCACCCCAAGGAGAGACACTATCTTTATCTAACAAATCCTGTAGCTGGTCTTTCAACTCCTTCAACTCTAGCGGGGCCATGCGATACGGCGGAATGGAAATAGGCTGGGTGCCCTGAGCTAACTCAATATAAAAATCAATATCCCTGTCGGGTGGCATACGCGGTAGGTCAGCAGGGAAAACCTCTGGAAACTCACGAACCACGGGCACCGATTCCAGGGAAGGAACCTCCGCGGTAGAATCACAAACATAGGCCAAATAGGCCAAACAACCCTTCCCAACCATGCGCCGAGCCTTCATATAAGAAATAACACTACCAGAAGAATGACTAGGAGTTCCCTTCCACTCCAAACGAGGCACCCCTGGCAAAGCCAAGGTCACTGCCTTGGCATGACAGTCCAAAATAGCATAATAGGGGCATAACCAATCTATCCCCAATATAACATCAAAGTCAACCTTATACAGAAGCAAAAGATCAACCTGAGTCTCCAGACCACCCATGACTACTAAGCAAGCACGGTAGGCTCGATTTACCACTATAGAATCACCCACTGGTGTAGAAACATGCACAACAGTACTCTAGGAATCACGGGGCATACTCAAATAAAAGGGCAAAATATGAAGACACATAGGAGAATGTAGAACCCGGATCAAATAACACCGAAGCATCTCGGCTGTAAACTGAAACTATACTTGTAATAACTGCATCAGAAGCCTCGGCATCAGGCCTGGCAGGAAAAGGATAGCACCGGGGCTGAGCCCCTCCAATTTGATCATCTCTGGGTCGACCTACTGCGGTCTGACCTCTACCTCTCGTGGCATGTCCTCCACCTCTATGAGTCTGACCTCTACCTCTGGCACCCCGACCTCCACCCCTAGCTGGTTGAGGAGGTGGGGTTACGCCTGGCACGAGAACCATAGCACGGGAACTCTGATACTGAGGACCACTAGAAGCTAGGGGACAATACCTGGATATGTGCCCCGGAACACCACAAGAATAGCACGGCCTCTGCTGATATGGCTGGAGAGTCTGGAACTGTGCCTGACAACCCTGATAACCATCCTGGAAATTCTGAAGCAGCGGTGTACTGATAGGTGTTGGTGGTGCACTGTGAGCTACTTGAAGTGCCGACTGATAGGGTCTAGGAGGATGAACTCTTCCTGAAGAATCCCTGCCCCCAAATGAGGCTCCACTGAAACGACCGAAGTGATGGGGCCTCTTGTCAACCCCCTGACCACCACCCTGTGACATAATCATCTCAATCCTCTTGGCCGCATCCTGGAATGATATATCGGTACCTGACTCTCTGGCCATCTGAAGTTTGATAGGCTGGGTCAATCCCTCAATAAATCTCCGAACCCTCTCCCGATCAGTGGGAAGTATCATAAGAGCATGTCGGGCTAAAGTGATGAACTTGGTCTCGTACTGAGTGACTGTCATAGATCCCTACTGGAGATGCTCAAACTGCCTCCGAAGGTCCTCCCTCTGAGTAATGGGAAGGAACTTCCCCAAAAATACCTCTGAGAACTGGGTCCAAGTCAAAGGTGTAGACCCAGCTGGCCTGGTCAAGCAATAGTATCTCCACCAAGTCTTGGCGGAACCCGATAGACGAAAGGTAGCAAAATCAACTCCATTGGACTCTACTATGCCCATATTCCGAAGAACCTCATGACAGCAGTCCAAATAATCCTGGGGATCCTCTGATGGTGAACCAGTAAAAGTAGCAGTGAATAACTTAGTGAACATGTCTAGTCTCCAAAAAGCATCTTCTGACATAGCTGCTCCCTCTACTACCGGTGCTGCAATACCCGGCTGAGCTACTCCAGCTGGCTGAGGTGCCAGATTCTGAAACTGTGGAGCTAGCTGCACCGGCGTGCAGGTGGCAAGAGTCTGGGTACCTCCCCCAGACTGAGAGACGGTTGGTGCAGTAGGAAGAAAACCCGCCTGTGCTACACTCTCCATGAGTCCGACTAGACGGACAAGAGCGTCCTGAAACACTGGGGTAGTTATGAACCCCTCTGGGACCTGAGCTGGTCCAACTAGGACTGCCAGAACTGGGACCTCCTCATCAGACTCGACCTGAGGGTCCTTCACTAGGGCTGCTGCTCTAGGCTGAGCCCGGCCCCGGCCTCGGCCTCTAGCACGGCCTCGTACTCGACCTCGACCCCTCATAGGAGTTGTAGTAGGAGTGTCGGGCTGCTGAGCGGAACCAAGGGAAGCACGGGTCCTTGCCATCTGCGAGAGAATAGAACAGAGAATCAATCAGTACTCAGAATTCATATCGCACGACAGAGATGAAAAGAAATGTGAAGTCATCCTAACTTTGCAGCCTCTAGGGGATAAATACAGACGTCTCTGTACCGATCCCCCAGACTCTACCAAGTTGTCTGTGACTTGTGAAACCTAAGAAGCCTAGGGATCTGATACCAACTTGTCACGCCCCGAAATCCCACCATAGGGCCATGATGGCGTCTAACGTTGAAATCGCTAAACAAGCCAACATGTACAGTTAAACTAACATGATAACACCGAATTAATAGAATAAGCTTAAAATAGTTCACAACTTAACAAAGGAAATAAATAAGGTTTAAATCTAAGTAAAGACAACATAATACAACGTCGCAATAATTTCCCAAAACCTGGAGTCACAAACTCACGAACTGTCTATAGGAGTGCTAAATACAAAGTCTAAAAATAAATACATGACTGTCTCTGAAAAACTAGAAGAAAAACAAGACAAAAGTAAAGAACTAGGGATAAGAGAGACGCCAAGTCCCACGAACGCTAGTGGGTATACCTTGAAGCCTCTAAGGTGAATTGAAGGAGACTCCCTCAACGCAGTCCACTGGGTCCGGGTACGGGATCTACACATTAATAAGATGTGCAGTGTAGCTTCAGTACAACCAACCCCATGTACTGAGTAAGTGCCGAGCCTAACCTCGGCTGAAGTGGTGACGAGGATAGACTTGACAGCATACGTTAACCTGTTCTATTCTACAACATATATCGTGGAACAACAAGACAAGAGATAAACAATTATGTAGGGGAATACGGGAACAGACAAAAAGGCAATTTGTCAGAAACATGCTAATGAAACAACAAATATAATGTCAGAATGTAATAAATGGCACGACATCACCCTTCGTGCTTTTACTCTCTTCCTCACAATGCAATGTACGATGTAAGATAACATGAATCATGGCACGACATCACCCTTCGTGCTTTTAATCTCTTCCTCACAATGCAATGTATCATATATGGTAATGTAATCATGGCACGACATCAACCTTCGTGCTTTTAAATATAAGTCATGGCACGGCATCACCTTTCGTGCTTTTACTCTCTTCCTCACTATGCAATGTATGATGTAATCAATGTAAATCATGGCACGACATCACCCTTCGTGCTTTTACTCTTTTCCTCAATATGCAATGTATGATGTAATCAATATGAATCATGGCACGGCATCACCCTTCGTATTTTAACTCTCTTCCTTACTATGCAATGTATGAAGTAATCAATGTAAATCATGGCACGGCATCACCCTTCGTGCTTTTACTCTCTTCCTCACTATGCAATGTATGATGTAATCAATGTAAATCATGGCACGGTATCACCCTTCGTGCTTTTACTCTCTTCCTCACCAATGCAATGACAATTATCAAAAATGGCAAGGAATGCAGTATAGTGGAATCACAAATCATGATCTCCCGGTAAGGGGAAAATATCAGTCATTATCACAACAAATTGCCCGGCAAGGGTCTCAGCTATAACCAACCTTCAAGTATATCCTCTACAGTTGGGTCATCAATAGGACCATTAGATCACGAGTTCATCAATGAGGATTTTCAACAACAATCAACTTCCAAGTAGAGATGAATTCATAATACAAAGGATATGGAAGTAAGGACAAGAATTTCATCAAAAATGGACTCACGGGCATGCTTGACACACAATGCATAGGTACTCGTCGCCTCACCTATTTATTGGACATGATAAACACCTAGCACATAGCATGCGATACCTATTCCCTCACCAAAATTAGGCAAGACACTTACCTCGGGTCGAATATATAGCAATCAACCCTCTAACACCGCCTTTCCTTTAGAATTAAACTCCAGAATGGTATTATCTAGACATAATTAACTCACGTATATCAATAATGACCCAATAAATTAATTCCATAGACTAACTACCCATTTCAAAGCATTGTTCCAAAAATATCAAAATTCAACCCCGGGCTCGCTTTGTCCAAACACGAGGCTCGAACCAAAACCCGCTCACCCATACCTCCACGAGTTCAAATATATGATTTGTTTGAAATTCGACCCCAAATTGTGGTTGAATTTCCAAAAGTCCCATAATCCCTAACTCTACCCAAATTCCCTAATTTCTACTTTGATTTTAGGATTCTAGGCCTAGATTCTAGTGTTGATGAAGGAAAAATAGAAGAAATAAGAGTTGAAGTCACTTACCCAAGTGGTTATGGAGGAGAATTGGCTTGGAGGTCGTCAATGGGGGTTTGAGGAAGAAGGGAGTGATGAAAATGAGGAAATCCCGAATGCATTATGTTTTTAAGCTTTAAAAATCACTAGGCAAAAATTAACCTTCGCATTCGCGAGACCATGGCCGCGTTCGCAAAGGGTTGGAAGCCTTGACCTATGCGTTCGCGAGCCTAAGGCCGCGTTCGCGAAGAACAACCTACCCAGTCCCCCAGCCTAACATTACGCGTTCGCACCCCTGGAGACGCGTTCGCATTCGCATAGAAGCACTGTCAATTGCTCCGCGTTCGCGTCTCCCTCTACACGTTCGCGAAGAGTAAAAACCCAGGACAAGATGATTACCCTTCACGTTCGCGGGCCCTTGGCCGCATTTGCGAAGGGTGTTACACCAGACACCAGAAGAACATTAAAAACACCAGATTTTTCTACTTTACACACCCCGTAACTACCCGAAACTCACCCGAGCCCTCGGGTCTCCAAACCAAGAACACACACGACTCCCAAATCATCCTACGGACTTATTCAAGCATTTAAATCACCAAAATATCCTCAAAAACAAGGAATTAAACCTCGAGTCTCCTTGAATTTTCTCAAAACTTCATAAGGTTTAATTATTCTGATTTGATCCGAAACTCGACATTTCAAGTCCGTTTTACACCAAATTACACAGATAACTCACATAACATATATTCAACCTGTTTCGGGCTCCGGACCCATAATATGGTCCCGGAAACACGTTTTTCACATTATTTATCATTTTCAAAAGTCTTTATTATTTTCAGAAAATAATTTTCTTTAAAAATTCATTTCTCGGGCTTGGGACCTCGGAATTCGATTCCGGGCATACGCCTAAGTCCCATATTTTACTATGGACTCTCCGGGACCGTCAAATCACGAGTCTGGGTTTGTTTACCAAAAATGTTGACCAAAGTCAACTTTAATCAATTAATCATTATGAAATCAACTTTTTCATCAAGTTTTCACATAAAAGCCTACCGGCTACACGCCTGGGCTACACACGCATATCGAGGTGAGATTGACGGAGGTTTTCGGGGCCTCGAGACACAGTTTCTGCTAAATACACAAGATGACCTTTTGGGTCATCACAATCTCCACCTCTAAAACAACCATTCGTCCTCGAATGGTCATAGAAAAGTACCTGAATCGGGGAAAAGGTAGGGATAATGGCTCCACATATCAGGCTCGGACTCCCAAGTAGCTGCCTCAACAGGCTGACCTCTCCACTGAACACGATCCGAGGGATAACTCTTCGATCTCAAGCGTCGTACCTGCTGAGCTAATATGGATTTCGGCTCCTCCTCATAAGACAGATCCTTGTCCAACTGGACACCACTGAAGCCAAGTACATGAGATAGGTCTGCAACATACCTCCTGAGCATAGACACGTGAAATACTAGATGCACGGCTGACAAAATAGGGGGCAAGTCAAGTCAAGTCTGTAGGCCACCTCCCTTACATTGTCCAGAATCTCAAATGGACCAATGTACCTAGGGCTCAACTTGCCCTTCTTTCCGAATCTCATCACGCCCTTCATGGGCGACACCCGAAGAAATACCTGGTCGCCTATCATAAATGCCAAATCTCGAACCCAGCGATCCGCATAGCTCTTCTGCCTGGAATGAGTTGTACGAAGTCTATCCTGAATGATATTCACCTTGTCCAAAGCATCTTGGACTAACTCAGAACCCAACAATCTAGCCTCTCCTGGCTCAAACCATCCGACTGGAGACCGACACCGTCTACCATACAACAACTCATACGGAGCCATCTGAATGCTCGACTGATAGCTGTTGTTGTAGGCAAACTCTGTTAAAGGCAAGAACTGGTCCCATGATCCACCAAAATCAATGACACAAGCTCACAACATATCCTCCAAAATCTGAATAGTACGCTCAGACTACCTATCTGTCTGAGGATGAAATGATGTGCTCAAATCAATCTGTGTGCCCAACTCTCGCTGAAGTACTCTCCAGAAATGGGAGGTTAACTGAGTACCTCGGTCCGATATAATAGATATGGGCACACCATGCAGTCTAACAATCTCTCTCATATAGATCTTTGCCAACTTCTCTGCTGAATATGAAACTGATACTGGAATGAAGTGCGCTGACTTGGTCAGTCTATCCACAACGACCCATACTGCATTAAACATCCTCTGAGTCCGTGGGAGTCCAACTACAAAGTCCATGGTGATACGCTCCCACTTCTACTCGGGAAGCTGAATTTGCTGCATCAAACCACCGGGGCTCTGGTGCTCGTACTTAACCTGCTGACAGTTTAAGCACCGAGCTAGATAAGCTACAATATCCTTCTTCATCCTCCGCCACCAATAGTGTTGCCCACGTCCTGGTACATTTTTGCGGCGCCCGGATGAGTAGAATACCGGGAACTATGGTCCTCCTGAAGTATCAACTCACGAATGCCATCGACATCAGGTACACAAATACGACCCTGCAGCCTAAATACTCCCTAAGCATCAACCGTAACTTGCTTAGCATCTTTGTGCCTGACTCTATCTCTAAGAACACATAAATGGCGATCATCATATTGCCTGGCCCGAATACGATCATACAATGAAGAACGGGCCACGGTATGGGCCAAAACACTACCACTCTCAGAAACCTCCAATATCACAAATCGATTGGCTAACGCCTGAACATCTAAAGCAAGAGGTGGCTCTTCGACTGATAAGTAAGCAAGACTACCCATACTAGCTGACTTCCGACTCAAAGCATCGGCCACCACGTTGGCCTTCCCCGGATGATAAAGAATGGTAATATCATAATCCTTCAGCAAATCTAACCATCTCCTCTGTCTCATGTTCAACTCCTTCTGTTTAAAAAAATATTGCAAGCTCTTATGATCCGTGAACATCTCACATGGCACACCATACAAGTAATTCCTCCAAATCTTCAATGCATGCACAATAGCTACTAACACCAAGTCATGAACTGGATAGATCTTCTCATGGACCTTCAACTGACGAGGAGCATAGGCTATAACCTTGCCATCCTGCATCAACACCGCACCAAGCTCAAACCTGTGAGGCATCATAATACACGGTATACGATCCTGAACCTGTGGGAAAAACCAACACTGGTGCCGTGGTCAAGGCTGTTTTGAGCTTCTGAAAGCTCGCCTCGCACTCATCACACCACCTGAACTGGACACTCTTCTGAGTCAACCTGGTCATCGGGGCTGCAATGGATGAAAAGCCCTCCACAAACCGGCGATAATAACCTGCTAAGCCCAAAAAACTCCGGATCTCTATAGCTGAGGTGGGTCTAGGACAATCTCTAACTGCTGAAATCTTCTTGGGATCCACCTGAACACCCTATGACGATACAACATGGCCTAGAAAGGCAACTGAACTCAACCAGAACTCGCACTTGGAAAATTTGGCATACAACTGACCATCCCTCAGAGTCTGGAGGACGATTCTAAGGTGCTGCTCATGCTCCTCTCGGCTGCGAGAGTATATCAATATATCATCAATGAAAACAATTACGAATGAGTCCAAATAAGGCCTGAACACTCGGTGCGTCAACTCCATAAAAGCGGCGGGGGCATTCGTCATCCCAAATGACATCACCAAGAACTCATAATGCCCATAACGAGTGCGAAAAGTTGCCTTAGGGACATCAGACGCCCTAATCCTCAACTGATGGTAACCAGATCTCAAGTCAATCTTGGAAAACCTTGAAGCACCCTGAAGCTGGTCGAATAAATCATCAATCCTCGGCAAAGGATACTTTTTCTTAATGGTAACCTTATTCAACTGCCGAGAGTCAATACACATCCTGATTGAGCCATCTTTCTTCTTGACAAACAATACTGGAGCACCCCAAGGAGAGACACTACCTTTATCCAACAAATCCTGCAACTGGTCTTTCAACTCCTTCAACTCTGGCTGGGCCATACGATACGGCGAGATAGAAATAGGCTGGATTCCCTGAGCTAACTCAATAATAAAATCAATATCCCTGTCGGGTGGCATACCCGGTAGGTCAGCAGGGAAAACCTCTGGAAACTTACGACCACGGGCACCAATTCCAGGGAAGGAACCTCGGCGGTAGAATCACGAACATAGGCCAGATAGGCCAAACAACCCTTCCCAACCATGCGCCAAGCCTTCATATAAGAAATAACTCTACCAGAATAATGACTAGGAGTTCCCTTCCACTCCAAACGAGGCACCCCTGGCAAAGCCAAGGTCACTGTCTTGGCATGACAATCCAGAATAGCATAATAGGGGGATAACCAATCCATCCCCAATATAAAATCAAAGTCAACCATATCCATAAGAAAAAGATCAAACTGAGTCTCCAAACCACCCATAACTACTAAGCAAGCACGGTAGACTCGATCTACCACTATAGAATCACCCACCGGTTTAGAAACATGCACAACAGTACTCAAGGAATCACGGGGCATACTTAAATAAGGGGAAAAATATGAAGACATATAGGAGAATGTAGAACCCGGATCAAATAACACCGAAGCCTCTCTGCTGCAAACTGAAACTGTACCTGTAATAACTGCATCAAAAGCCTCGATATCAGGCCTGGAAGGAAAAGCATAGCACCGGGGCTGAGCCCCTCCAATCTGATCATCTCTAGGTCGACCTATTGCGGCCTGACCTCTACCTCTCGTGGAATGTCCTCCACCTCTATGAGTCTGACCTCTACCTCTGGCACCCCAACAGCCACCCCTAGCTATCTGAGGGGTGGGGTTGCACCTGGCGCGAGAACCATAGCACGGGAACCTTGATACTAAGGACCACTAGAAGCTTAGGGAAAATACCTGGCTATGTGCCCTGGAACACCACAAGAATAGCACGGCCTCTACTGATATGGCTGGAGAGTCTGGAACTGTCCCTGACGACCCTGATAACCACCCTGGAAACTCTGTAGCGGCGGTGTTCTGATAGGTGCTGGTGGTGCACTATGAGCTACTTGAAGTGCCGACTGATAGGGTCTGGGAGGATGACCTCTGCCTGAAGAATCCCTGCCCCCAGATGAGGCTCCACTGAAATGACCGAAGTGACGGGGCCTCTTTTCAGCCCCCTGACCACCACCCTATGACATAATCATCTCAATCCTCCTGGCCACATGGGCCGCATCCTGGAACGATATATCGGTACCTGACTCTCTGGCCATCTGAAGTCTGATAGGCTGGGTCAATCCATCAATGAATCTCCGAACCCTCTCCCGATCAGTGGGAAGTATCATAAGAGCATGTCGGGCTAGAGTGATGAACTTGGTCTCGTACTGAGTGACTGTCATAGATCCCTACTGGAGACGCTCAAACTGCCTCCGAAGGTCCTCCCTCTGAGTAATGGGAAGGAACTTCCCCAAAAATACCTCTGAGAACTGGGTCCAAGTCAAAGGTGCAGACCCAACTGGACCTGGTCAAGCAATAGTCTCTCCACCAAGTCTTGGCGGAACCCGATAGACGAAAGGTAGCAAAATCAACTCTATTGGACTCTACTATGCCCATGTTCCGAAGAACCTCATGAAAACTGTCCAAATAATCCTGGGGATCCTCTGATGGTGAACCAGTAAAAGTAGCAGTGAATAACTTAGTGAACCTATCTAATCTCCACAAAGCATCTTCTGACATAACTGCTCCCTCTGCTATCAGTGCTACAATACCTGGTTGAGCTACTCCGGCTGGCTGAGGTGCCGGAGTCTGAAACTGCGGAGCTAGCTGCTCTGGCGTGCGGGTGGCAGGAGTCTGGGTACCTCCCCCAGCCTGAGAGACAACTGGTGCAGTAGGAAGAAGACTTGCATGTGCTACACTCTCCATGAGTCCGACTAGACGGACAAGAGCGTCCTGAAACACTGGGGTACCTATGAACCCCTATGGGACCTGAGATGGTCCAACTGGGACAGGCGGAACTGGGACCTCTTCGCTAGACTCGACCTGAGGTTCCTCCACTAGGGTTCCTGCTTTAGGCTGATCCCGGCCCCGGTCTCGGCCTCTAGCACGGCCTCGTCCTCGACCTCGACCTCGACCCCTCGTAGGAGCTGTAGCAGGAGTGTCGGGCTGCTGAGCGGAACCAGGGGAAGCACGCGTCCTCGCTATCTGTGAGAGAATAGAACATAAACTAAATCAGTACTCAGAATTCATATCGTACGACAGAGAAGAAAAGAAATATGGAGTCATCCTAACTTTGCAGCCTGTGGGGGATAAATACAGACGTCTCTGTAACGATCCCTCAGACTCTACCAAGTTGTCTGTGAGTTGTGAGACCTAAGCAACCTAGGGCTCTGATACCAACTTGTCATGCCCCGAAATCCCATCATCGAACCGTGATGGCGTCTAACATTGAACTCGCTAGACAAGCCAACGTGTACAGTTAAACTAACATGATAACACCAAATTAACAGAATAAGCTAAAAATAGTTCAAAACTTAACAAAGGAAATAAATAAGGTTTGAAGCTAAGTAAAGAAAACATAATACAACGTCGCAATAATTTCCCAAAACCTGGAGTCACAAACTCACGAACTGTCTATAGGAGTGCTAAATACAAAGTCTGAAAAGAAATACATGACTGTCTCTAAAAAACTAGAAGAAAAAGAAGACATAAGTGAAGAACTAGGGATAAGAGAGACTCCAAGGACCATGAACGCTAGCGGGTATACCTTGAAGCCTCTAAGGTGAACTGAAGGATACTCCCTCAAGGCTGTCCACTGGGTCCGGGTGCGGGATCTGCACATTAATAAGATGTGAAGTGTAGCATCAGTACAAACGACCCCATGTACTGAGTAAGTGCCGAGCCTAACCTTGGCCGAAGTAGTGACGAGGCTAGACTTGACAACATACGTTAACCTGCCCTATTCTACAACATATATCGTGGAACAACTAGGAAAGAGATAAACAATTACGTAGGGGAATACGGGAACATACAAAATGGCAATTTATCAGAAACATGCTAATGAAACAACAATTATAATGTCAGAATGTAATAAATGGAACGACATCACCCTTCGTGATTTTACTCTCTTCCTCACAATGCAATGTACGATGTAAGATAACATGAATCATGGCACGACATCACCCTTTGTGCTTTTACTCTCTTTCTCACAATGCAATGTATCATGTATGGTAATGTAATCATGGCACGGCATCACCCTTCGTGCTTTTAAATGTAAGTCATGGCACGACATCACCCTTCGTGCTTTTACTCTCTTCCTCACTATGCAATGTATGATGTAATCAATGTTAATCATGGCACGACATCACCCTTCGTGCTTTTACTCTCTTCCTCACTATGTAATGTATGATGTAATCAATGTAAATCATGGCACAACATCACCCTTCGTGCTTTTACTCTCTTCCTCACCAATGCAATAACAATTATCAAAAATGGCAAGGAATGCAGCATAGTGGAATCACAAATCATGATCACCCGGCAAGGGGAAAGTATCACTCGTTATCACAACAAATTGCCATGCAAGGGTCTCAGCTATAACCAACCTTTTCAATATATCCTCTACAGTTGGGTCATCAATAGGACCATTACATCACGAGTTCATCAATGAGGATTTTCAACAACAATCAACTTCCATGTAGAGATAAATTCATAATACAAAGGATATGGTAGTAAGGACAAGAATTTCATCAAAAATGGACTCACGGGCATGCTTGACACACAATGCATAGGTACTCATCACCTCACCTATGTATTGGACATGATAAACATCTAGCACATAGCATGCGATACCTATTCCCTCACTAAAATTGTGGAAGTGTAATTTGAGTCTATACCAGAATGGGGCATAGATACAGCATCCCTCTGGTTCGAGTGTCCAAGGATGTACGAGGATTTGATGCGGCATCGGTTGGATGTGTTCTTTGAGGAGCCAGATGATGCAAATGCGATGGTAGTAAGATAATTTACGCAAACAGTTCGGAGCACAGCAATTATGTGGTCACCGTGAGGAAGAAGTCGGTGGACACCTCTGTGGTAGCCATTCGGAGGGCTTATCGGCTGCCAGGTCCCATAGCGAAAATGGACGACGGATATGAGGTGTATGGTAGATGCTTCACTCAGTGGACAGAATTCCTTCCAATTATCTGTGTCCCGGGCAAAGAGGTTCAGTGGTACAAGTACGAGAATAAGTTTCACTCGTCGGCACTCACTTTTGAAGCAAAGTTTTGGCTATATCTGATCAACAACCGCCTGATACCATCCCACAACACCTCGGAGGTGAATGCTCCTCGTGCTTGTCTGATCTGGTGCTTCATGACGGGCCACAACTTTGATGTGGCCAAGCTCATGCATGAGGAGATGTTTGTTCGCTGTCGAGTTAAGAGGTATGGCTTCTTCTTCCCCTCTCTTGTCACTAGATTATGCCTTGCAACCGGGGTGCCGGGAAATTTGGCGGTAGATGGCAAAGTGCCGATGGAGAATGCCTTTCGAGCAGAAAAGGTAACCACCAGAAAGGATGCGGTAACGGCTGGTGGTGATGATTGGGAGGACGAGTCTGAGGAGGAGGAGGACGAGCAAGTATAAATGGGAGAGGAGTTGCCCACCCAGGAGCATGTTGCCGACGTAGCAGGCCCGTCTAGGGTCAGTTGGGGTCAGAGGATGGATAACCTGGAGCAGGAGATGTCAGGTTTATGTTCCTCGATCGATGACTTGGGGTCGAGCATTGATGCGCTAGCCACCCAAAATGCCAAATCAGAAAACAAAATCATGGGGTGGCTGCGAGCCCTGGGTCGTGCATGTAACCTGAACTCGGAGACAGTCTCTGACCAAAAGTGAGCCTTCAGGGAAGTTTCTCTACCTCTATTTACTTTACTTTGAATGCCATGAGGACATGTCTTCATTTTAAGTGTGGGGTGGGGAAATAATTCATTGTACATGTATATATGTAGGAATGTACTTGTTATATGTTTTCCCTTATTTTCTTGTGAATTTTTGTGCTTCTGTTTTTGTTTTTTTAAGTAGTAATGTAATTATTTAAGTCGACTTTTCCCGACGACGGATCTCGTTCGACGAGGTTCTTGAGGGTTTAAGTCGACCACAATCTCAAAAAAAAAATTCAGAAAATATAGTGGACTCTTCCTGACGACAGATCTCCTAGACAATTTTCTTGAGGGAAGTAAGTCTAAAGAAAATACCAAAAAGATTTTTGTTTTAGGTAGTGTAGTAACTTCCCCTTGGTTTTTAGTTTTTATTAGGTACTTATGGGCGATGAGCTGAAATAGGAAAAGAATCCCATAGCGTTGTTACACCTGAACACAATAGACACTAGAGTGATGCTTAGGCTCAGTTGTTGATTCTTGTAGAGTGCCTTAAAATTGTATGTTGTAACTGACTTGAGTACTCAATGAGAGTGTCTTAATAATCCAATATGGAGTGAGTCATGTGCCATATGTGTGTGAGGTGTATTGCATTGTATTCTATGCTCCACATTTGATGCCTAGAACTTGCCCTGTGTGTTTGCAAAGCGAAAAAAAGTAGCTTCATTCAGTCCTAGAAGTGATATAGGCATTCTTTGTTAAGCCAGATATATAAAGTACACCCACCTAAATGTAATCTATCATAGTTAACCCCCTTGAGCCTATAAGCATGTTTCTTTGGCAACCACATTACAAACCGTACCCAATTGTTTGAACGGCCCATCTGTTTGAACCCCTGTACCTCCCAGGAGCACTTGAATTGTTATAAAATATGTAAAAGTCAAAGTGTGGGGTGGTTTGTTTGGTTTTTGAGTGGAGCCAATGAAATAAAAAGAAAGGTGCACTGTGTTGGAAATAAGAATAAGCGCCACTTCTGGAAAGAAAAAAAGAGAGAATAAAGATAATAAATAAATGTAGTCTTTGATAAGTGGTGACTTGATACAATTGCATCGAAAGGAGTTTGGAGTAGTATAAAGAGAAGTGCGGTGGAATGTCTGGCCTGGCATAAGTATGGTATTGAATGCGAAAGTAATTGTATTAAAAGTGCTTAAGGAGGTTAGTCACTATATCCAAATATATCTTACCTGTCCCTAAGCCTACATTACAACCAAATGAAGTCCTAATTGATCTTAGACTGAATGGGTTCGATTAGTAGATTAGTACACTACGGGTAAGCCTATGGTGCATCTTTGTGGCATATGAATGTTCTTTCTAAGAGCGAGTGAATTCTGTCTATCTGAGTTCCTAATTGTTCTTAATGTTATTACTTATGGAACTACTCTCTTGAGTGATGTGAGGGCACTTGATTCATGACAGAATGGTAAATTTTGACCTCTGTATAGAGTAAATTGAGGAACAAGAATATTGCACGGCATGTGAGAGTCGACTCTTGAGGCATAGATGTTACACTACTAGACACAACTCTTGTGATATGTTCTTGGTGTGACACGTTAGGGACAATGCTTAGTGAAAGGACCTTTGTAGAGTATGGTGGATTACTCGAGGACGAGCAATGATTTAAGTGTGGGGTGTTGATAATAGGCTAGATTCATGTAGTTTAGCGTCTATTTACACTCCAACTCTATTATGCTTCATTGTCCTAGGAAGGTTAAATGTCGTTAAAATGGCTCTAATTGGGAATTTTATGTTTTGTAGGAGCAAGTCATGCTTATGAGGACCTAGGATGGTGTCTGGAGCTAAATTAAAGCAAGAAAGACCCTTCAGAGTTAAGAGCGTGTGAAAGAAGGAAGAAGCAAAGAGAAGGAAGAAATATACGCCATTAGCGCGGCCACGCTAGTCCAGATGCAACAAGCAGATTGAAATGACATTAGTGTGGCCATAGCGCGGCTGTGCTAGCCCACGAGTGCGGTCGCGCTAGTCCCGTCCAGCACGCGGTAAATTCAGGGGTAAAATTGGAAGCTTGGGGTCAATTTCTCTTAACCTATAAAAGGTCCAGATCTCCCAAAAGAAAAAATATCTAGGTTTTAAACTTGTTTAGATCAACTTTGAGGAGGAGAACAAGTGTGAGAAGACCAGGCTACAATTATCATTTTTTCTGTTCTCCATCTTTTGTCATTGTTTTGGGAATGATGAATTATTCTATGCTTTCTTTGTATTTTAACATGAGTAGCTAAACAATCCGTCTAGGGTTGATGGAACCAATTGTTAGATTAAGTTTTGATTTAATTTTGTTATAATCAAGTCGGGGTTATTCTATGATTGTTCAACTACGTTTTGTATGGAGATTAATTGATTAGGCCCTTGATTAATCGTATCTAATTGCATTGTGTTGCTTGAGAAAGAATACCAGGTTAGATTGTTGTTGAACAACACCAATTTGGGTAATTGACGAGATTCATTACTTGAATTTAAAAGTGGGGTTAGAGATAACGAAATTTTGGTGGGATATAATTTTGAGCAGTATAAACTATCAGATAGAGTAATTCGAGAGAATGTTCTAGTAAATTATCGTAGTTGATCGAGAGATAATTGCGGTAAAACACAACTTATAATCCTCATAGAGTATTACGGCGAGATTATAGCAAAAGAGTTAAGGCTTAATCCGGAAATTGGGGAAATCAATACCCTAGATCTTTTTACCATTGAATTATCTTTAATCTAGAATATTGTAGTTTCAATATTGTTTTACTTTAGTTAAACAAAACCCAATATTTATTGATAAAAATCTTGCATCCGGAAATTGTCTGAGATTATATTAGCATCACCACAAGTTGTAATAGATAGGTTAGTTACCTGAGGATTCGACTCCAGATTGTAAACCGGATTATATTTGCAACGACCGCTTTGTCTTTTATAAGACATAGTTGGACATGATCAATGCTCTTTGGGCTTATAGGACAACTTACAAAACACCAATCAATATGTCTCTGTATTGATTAGTGTTCGAGAAAGCTTGTCACCTTCTGGTGGAACTTGAGCACAAGGCTATGTGGGCATTGAAGAGGCTTAATCTTGAGTGGGATGTAGCTACCAACTTAATGATGGAGAAATTGAATGAGCTTGATGAGTTCCAGTTCCATGCATATTCAAGTTCGTCCTTGTATAAGGACAAGATGAAGTACCTCTATGACAAGTATATCCGGAATAAATAATTCAAAGAAGGCGATCTTGTGCTATTGTTCAATTCTCGGTTACGGATATTCTTGGGAAAGTTGAAATCCAAGTGGAGTGGCCCATTTGAAGTTGTGTATGTGACACCCTTTGGTTCCCTAGATCTGAAAAAATAAAAACAATGAAGTGTTTAGAGTCAATGGGCACTGGGTGAAACATTATCTTGGCAAGGTTGATGATGGTCGTGTTGTGGCGTTGCTTTATTACAAGTGATTGAAGGTAACATGTGTTGTGCCGCGACGTTAAATCAAGCGCTTCTTGGGAGGCAACCCATGTTTCTTTTTGTTTTCTTATTTTTCTTCTTTTTAGATAGGCTTTGTTTTGTGCTAACTAGTTTTGAAGTATATGCAGGAGTAGGTGGGCATTGCAGGGACTGTGCAAGAAAACAATTGGCTAAAGTGTCACAAAAGTGCGGACTGCACCAGAATTATACCGACCACACAATCACTCTGCGGCCGCACAATTTTGTGTACGGTCACACAACTGGAAGGCCAAAAAAACATGCTCTCTGAAGTTTGACCTTTCAAATTTTATTAACAAATTACGGCCGCACTTAAAATTGTGCGGTCCACACAAATTCTGCAGTCGCACTCACTTTTGTGCGGACCGCAGCAATTCTCTAAAGGAATAGGTAAAGAGTGTGAACCGCACTCAAAATTGTGCGGCGCACTCCAGTAAGTTTGTACCGACTTAGCTAGGGTATAAATAGAACCTCCATGCACTATTTACGATTTTCCCTCTCTGAGTTCTGAAACCCTAAGCAAGCACAATTCATCCCCTATTAGTTCTCAAAATTAAAGCATTTCATCCATGTAGATTCACACATACATCCATCATTACTGGTATGTTCATTACATCTTTAGATTTTTGTTTTTTTTTTCCTTAATTTTGTTCTTTTTTCCTAGGGTGAGTCTCATGCCTGAAAATATCAATAGTTAGTCAGCTTTTGTGCTTAGAATCATGTGGGTGTTGCCTAAAATGCTAATTGGGAGTTTGGGTAAATAGCTAATCATGTGTAATTGCTCATAACTTGGTTTATCTATGAAAAAATTGCATTAACTAAAAGTTAGTACCCGGAATTTTTAAATTGTGCGACCACACACATTTTTGTGCGGTCAACACAACTTAGAGTTCGGGTAAAATTAATGTTTGACTTGTGCGGACCGCACCCAAAATTATGCGGTCCGCAATGGAATTGTGCGGTCCACAGCAAAATTTTGCGATCCACACTACTAATGATCAGAGACCCCAGTAGTAGGAGCCTGAGGTTGTGCGTCCGCAGTTACTTCTGTGTAGTCTACACTCGTGGTTGCGCAGCCGCAGTGAAAATGTGCGGGCCGTACTGCTAAAAGATCAGAGAAGCCATATTCTGAACCTGTGGGTTGTGCGGCCGCACTCACCTTTGTGCATCCGCACTTGCGCGGCCACACTGTGAAATTGTACGGTCCGCACTCGGCTGTCTGTGGACGCACTCACTTTTGTGCGGTCCGCACAACCTCTTCTGAGTCTGTTTTACTGCAACTTTTCAATAGCATCTGTGTACACTTTGAGCTTTCATTCTAATTGATTCCTATTACTAGATGTTGCAGACAATGGTTAGATCCTATGGCAGAGGTGATGCACCAAAAGGGAGGGGTGAGCCCTCCCTAGGCCGCGGCAAAAGTAACATACCACTGACCGTCCAGAAAATCATAAACAAGAAAGCTTATGCCAACAGACCTCCTGACTCATCAGAAACCAGTGAATATGCCCCATCTAGGGAAACCTCAGAGGGTCACTCTGTGGAGGTCCAGCATGAAACCCAATCCCATAAACCATAATCCACAAGGCTCTATAAACTACGCAATGAGCCTACGGACAGCTCCTCCTCTAGTTCTGATGTGGGAAGCAAGAGTTATGAGCCCTCCTATTCACCTCCTCCTCCAGCACCAATCAATATAGATGATGATGATGATATACCAGATGACGGGAGAGGAGGTGAAAATCGTGTGGGTGGTCTTAAGAGGACAAGAAGGAGGGAGATATGGGAGGATAGATTCGTTAGTCTGACGGCCTTCAACAGATTTTGAGAATTATGTCCCCAAAGATCGCTCACACTAGAGCGTCAGCTTTTGATGAAAGACTTGGAAATTCACAATCCAAATGTTCTCAGACAGTTCCAGGAGAGAAAAGGATGGAAATGGTTCACCCAAGATGTCCTCGACACAAACGAGCACTTGGTTAAAGAATTTTATACCAATGTGGCTCATATAAAGAAGGGTACCAAGGTAACTAAAGTGAGAAATCTGAAAATTCGATTTGACCCAAGTACTCTGAACAAATACGTGGGGTTTGATGAAGTGGAGGCCGTCCAATACTTGGAAAAATTGGCTTTGGTAGAGGTTGATAGGCCATGGTTAGCATAAATTCTGGCATCTCGAGGACCACCACCTCCGTGGCTCACAGCAGGGGTCCCCATAGTTCGGGACACCCTAAATTTTGAGGCAAAAGGGTGGAAGACATTTGTATGCAGCAAAATTGACCCGTGCTTGAATGAGAACAACCTGCCCCTTTCCTGAGAAGTCCTGGTGGCTTCAATTATGGCTGGGTATCCAATAAATGTGGGAGCCATTATGTCCACCAACATTACCTTAGTTGTCCAGAATGAGGAGAGATCATATCCCTACCCCAACTTCTTTATTGAATACTTCAATGATCAAAGGGTGGAGCCGAAGACGTTTGATACAAAAGTAAAGGCCAAGAAGCCTTTCTCTTGGTACCTCCTTCAGGATGCTGACAATCGAAGTTCAAGGGTAAGTCAACTACTTCCACTGGCCAATCTGAAGAGCCAAGGGTAGTAGTGACTGATTCATCTGTTGAGCCTTCCGCAGCTGCCATGCCACCACCCTCTTCATCCAGGCCATCAGCTTCTTTATCAGTACCAGCTTCATCTACCTATCCACAGACTGCGATGCGAGTCTCTCAAACATTGGTGAGTCTCAACAACTGGATACAGGCAACTACTTCAAAGATGTCTGACAAATCCAGTGTTGTTACAGCATAGTCCTCTGCCCCAGCAGCCCCATAGGTACCTCCATCAGTGGAGGAAACTTTGAAGAAGATTTTGGACAACCAGAACACCATAATGGAAACCCTGGTGGCACATGGGCAAGTCATTGAGGAGTTGGGGAATCAAATGAAGAAGATGAGGAAGTCTCATGCGTCAAAGAAGTCGGTGGAGAAGTTGAGAAAGGAGGTTGCCAAGATTGCATCTGCCGAAGATCTACCATTAGACCTATGCATGGAGACAGCAGCACAGGCAGCACCAGAGGCATCTGAGGTAGCAGCCGGCCAGTCTGAGGAGCCGGATGCTACTACCCACACCGTTGAGGATATGATCTAGATACTCAGCAACCCGGTCGTCCCTCAGCCAGGTGATAATGAGATTCAGCTTGAGGAAACTGAGGGTACTGAGGATGTTATGCATATTGAGGGTACCGGAGAAGCCATGCAGACTGAGATCACTTAGGGAGTTCTATTAACTCTCTATCCTTCCCTGTTCTTATTTTTTATAAGCATTGGGGATAATGCTTATTTTTCATTTGGGATTGGTCTATTTTGATGATTGATTGAGACATTGATTTGGCATGTAATAACTCTAATACTATTTTTTTCTTTTTTCTTCAATTTCTATTTGACATGTATATATTCTTATTTTACCTTTATTTTCTCTTTGGTATTTATATATTCTTCTCTTTCGTTTAATGTACATATTCAATTTACTTCGGTTTGTATATTTATTTATCTTGCTTTCCATAGTTTATTTCATAGCTTCTTTAGTTTTATTTCTTTACTTCTTATTTACTTTAGTAGTTTCGTTTGAATTTGCTAGCTTCTTCATAGATTTTAGTGAACAATAGTCCTTTGGTTTTCTTAATGCCACGGTTCTTTCCAAAGGTGGGTCTTGTGTGAACCGGGTGGCTCTTCCCAAAGATGGATGGCGTGACAACCTTCTTAAGGGATTGAGTCAATCTTTGATGTTTAGGTAAAAAAAAACAAATAGTAGTAATGAATAAAAGGAGTCGAGCATGTTTCACTTGGTAGAGACACACTTAACTATGCGCTTATGGTTAAAAACAAGTTTTTGCATAGAAATAGCTCCAATTAGAGACCTTGTGTGTTGACTTAGGAAATCATCATATGGTTTAGTTGAACCGTAGAGATTTTCAATCTTGAATGCGGTTGTTGTGGGCCCTCGACTTCTTTCTCTTTAACAATCTGGTTGTGTGAGAAGTGAGGTATTTTGTTACAAGTCCAAGAACCCATGTGAATGGTCTAGAACTTGCCCCGGATGTGTTTCTAGGAAAAAATCTAAGTTATCTTGGCTTGAGAAGTGATTGTAGTCTCTCCTTGGCCTGTTTTGAAACCTTACATGGAACACCAATGATATCATCCTTAGTAAATCCTTTTGAGCCTAAAGACTTTACTTTCAATAACAAAATTACAAGCCTTTAACCGTTTTATAGTGACTCTCTTTTGGCACCCAACTTTTCTTTAGCACTTATGTGATTCAAGTGGCAAGAACATAAGTTTGTGGGAGAGACGAGGAGTTTAAAGATGGTTTCAAGGCATAAAAAGACAAAAGAAATGAAAAAGATAAAAAGACAAAGAAAAAGAAAGAAGAACAAAAAAAAGTTAATAATGTGAAAGGTTTGAAACGATGCAAAAAGTGCAAAGCATGGAGAAAGCGAAGAAGGAGATCACGAATAGCATGACAAAGGAAGAGTGATGTCAAGTCTCTCTAGTCCCCCTAAGGGAAAAGAAAATGACTCAAAGAGCCCGAAAAGTATGAGCCAACAAGAGAATATGAAGTGCTAAAGGAAAAATGAATTGATTCCTACCTGATGTTACCCTCTTTAATTCAAAAGCCTTCATTACATGCCGAAAAAGACCGATGTGATTTCAAGCCGAGCAAGTTTAATTAGTGGTGATCTACATGAGAGGCAAGCATATGGTACTTAGACCTGGGCTTGTCATATTCTTTTGAGAGCGATGAGCGAGTTTTCCTCAAGTCATTGTTTTGAATTCTTCATTCATTAGAGAAATGAGCTTCCAGAGAGTATAGGAGGAGGAGTTTGGGATCCACAGCGACTTGCATGAAAGTACGAGCTTCCTTGATGATCAAAGTCAATCCTTGATGCTCAGGTGTCATATTAGATCCATTTGTGCTTCAATTTTCAAATCATAGGCTTGTTAACGATTCATGAATATGTGGGTAATTTTGGTACCAATTGATTTGTGTTTTGACTTAACTTAGGACAGCTAAAATATCCCTTTTTCTAATGGAGGTGGGAATTACCTTAATTGGTTGAGGACAAGCAAAAGCTTAAGTTTGGAGGAGTTGATAAGTAGGGATTTTGACCGCTTATTTTTTCGTTTTTGCTTGAGTTTTAGCTCAAAAATGCTTAAAGGTATCCCCAAGAACTAATGAAATGAGCTTTCTTGCAGGACATTGGGAAACGATCCAAAAAGTGAAAATCAACTTAAAAAGAAGTCAAAATTGAACAAGGACAAAAATAGAGCAAAAGTGCTTAGAGTGCGGAACGCACAATTCTGTGTGCGGCCACAAACAATAAAGGAACCCTGTCAAATTTAGCTTCAGAGTGTGCGGACCGCATAATTCTAGTGCAGGCGCAGAATAGAGGTTCAAAGACGTGGAAATTTTGAAGACTAAAGATGTGCGTCCGCATAAGTCAATGTGCGGCCGCATTCACTATTATGTGGACTGCAGAGGAGCAGATTCAGAGAACCTCGAGTTGAAGTTGTGTGGATCACAGGTATTTTATACGGCCGCAGAAGCCAGTGTGCGGTCGCAATCACTATTACGCGGACCGCATAAGAAGGGATTCAGAGAATACCAAATGAAGATATGCGGTCCACGCGATTTTTGTGCGGGCGCAGAAGCCAAAGGTGCAACTGCACTCACTTTTTTGCGGTCCGCGGGTTAAAGTCCAGATCCCAGCCCACCTCAGAATTATGCGGCCGCACAACCTCTGCAGGGCATTTTTGATCGATATTTTCAGCTTAGTATAAATAGGATTTTTTATCATTTTTAGGTAAAGTTTGATTTTTATAAGAGCGCCTGACCGTTTTTCTTTACTGCTTTAAGTAATTTTGTACTAGATTTGTCTCCAAATACTAGATTTTCATCCCATAATTAATTATTATGGATTCTATCTTTATTTCTTCTTTAATTTCTTCAATTTTCATGAGTAGCTAAATCTCTAGCTAGGGTTGTGACCCAACCCTAGTGTGGATATTTGGTGAGTGTTTGAATTAGGGTTTGTTTGTGATTGAGTTAGTGATATTTAGCCTAGTTCTTGCTTGAACTCAAGGATTAGTGATTGCAAACACTGATTCGTGCCTAATTCACTTTGTCTCTACTTGAGAAAGAGAGACTAAGTCTAGGAAAACTCGGCTAACAAGAAATTAGGATGAACTCAAGAAATTGATAGCCCCAAATAAAGAGTTGAATTTAGAGATAGTAAAACCCGACTTGAGCTATTATCACTTGTATTGTGCAATACCCATTTGGACTTGAGAAAGCCAAATTGAGCAAAATCACTCAAACTACCGAGAGGTATAGAGTGAGTATCCGAGTGTGATTGCTATATTACAACCCCGACCAAGCAAACTTGACCTAGAGTTTACAACCCATTAGGTAACCACTTAGGTGAAAATCACGACCCTACATCCTTTTATCATTTGAAAAATAACTCAAAAACAAAAATATTGTCATTAGTTTTATACTTGCATACAATAGAACAAAGTAGAAGTAGAACACAAACCAATATTGTGGAAGTGTAATTTGAGTCAAAACATGCAATCAAACTAGATATACACCTAATTCCATTTCTAACTCTCTGCAGATTCGATCCCGACTTTCATTAGGTTTATTATTGCATCGACCGCCTCGCTACTTAATTGTGGTGTTGGTTTGGGCTAGATCACACATCCCAATTGCCAAGTTCTTATTTGACAGATCTAAAACTACATCGGACAAATATTGCAGAGAGCAGGCAATTTGAGAATACAAAAAAAGGATGGAAATGTTCTAACTCATATTGCAGTAAATGAGACTGCAATTCATTTGTGCTAAAAACTATGACATGAATTTTTGCAAATGATTGCGAACAGTGTCAGCATACATCAAGTCCCCTCGGTAATGGTGCAGTTGTCGAGACTTCGGACAAAAGATTACTTGTGCTTCAACTAAGTAATAAATTAGGAGAATTCCCAGGATATTTTGTTTTCCCTGGAGGTCATCGGGAGGTATCTCGTCTCCATCAATAAGATGTTGTAGGGAATCTTTAATAAAATGGTAAAGAAATTTTGCTGAGCATCAGCTTTTAACAATTCAAAATGGGAAGGTAGGATTTGCAAAATTGTTGTAACCCAACAAGTTAATGAATCCACTCAGTGTCAGCCTTTCATCTTCACGTGCTTGTTTGGCCTCCCCAATTTAAAACCTTCTATGACAGGCTTTTTCGAAAAAGAAAAAAAAACATATACTGAAAGGTCCTGAGAGAGTTGACCCTCCAAGACCATTTAGATCCATTAGCTAAAGGTGCTTGTGAGTTGGGTAGCTTGTTACTACATTTACACCACCTATCACCGTATATTTGAGCTCTTCTTTCTGTATTTTATGCACGTTTTAAGCTCTCTATGATTATTTAATTGTAAGGACGCATATGGGCTTTCGGATGTGTGACTGATTTCATGTTTTCGGATGGGGGATCATGATTATGCTCTATGTAATTGTGACAGACCCAAGAAGTTGGAATAGTAGTATGCCATGAAAGCAACCAAGACCTGAACCAGTGTCAGTTGATTAACATAAGGGTTTCTCAGGAAATGTTTGACAGCAATATTGTTCAAGAAGTTGTTGAAGAAATTGGAGTGCCTGCAAATACTCTTGTAAGTGATAATTTGTGTTCCTTCTTATCAGTTTCTTCCCTTCTGTATTTCCCTTTCAATTCACGTAAGAGAGATACAACACAAAATTTGGTGGACGCAAACAATTTCCACCTGAATTGCAAAATCTTGAAAATTCTCATGTTTGATATGTTAGTGTTTAATTTGTGAATCCAGTTAATATCACTTCTATTGGGAAGATATGGTGATGAATTTGATTTACATAAAGTGCTTATTTTCATCCTCGGTTGAAATGGAGGATTGATTGGTTAGCATTGTGGAATAATTAGTTGGCATGGTGGATTAATTGGTTGTTGTATATTTGAATTGGCAGGTGGTACTGTTTTAAAAGAGCTGGAATTTGGGAAAAAATTCTCAATTTTTCGATTGATTTCTGACCATAGTAGTCGCAAAATGCATCAAAATATTCCAGATTCAGGAACATCTGCGACTACTGTAGCCGAAAATATAAATAAATAAATAATTTTAAATTAGATTTGCGAACACGGTAGTCAGAAATATAAATAAATAAATATTTTTAAATTAGATTTGCAACCATAGTAGTGGGAAAACTCAAATAAAATAAAATAATATTATAATAATGTATACCGTTTGCAACCGAAGTAGTGGAAAAGTTAATATAAAATTTAAATTGTTTGCGACCGTGTCAGTCAAAAACTTTACCACATTTATTAGTCATTTTTCTATTTTGACTTTCCGATCGCTATAGTCGCAAATTACGGACGGATTCGGTCGCGAACTATTTCAGACCAGTTATTTTGCGACTACGACTTTTCGATCTGAATATAGTCAAAAATTAATATTTTTTGATCGTTTTTACAGTCGAAAAATAGCCATTTTCTAGTAGTGACAGACGCTTTCCCTTTTCCTGAAGTTACATCGTATGTAATGGAAATTATGTAGGGAGTACTTATATTTGGCTGTAAGTGGAGCAAGGAAATTGCTTGAGCACTACGAAAAGCACCATCCTTTTTTTTGTTAACTTGCTATAAAAAATCATTTTCACATATGTAATATCGTATGCAGACGTTAATTGTCAAACACAGAGACACATTCTCTGAAATTGTGAAATTTGACACTGTCGAATTAATTAATATAGACTGTATGCAACTCTTTGAGGACTTGGTTTATGCGTTCCTCTCTCTGATAGGACTGCATCACTGGATTCAACCTTCACGGAAGCTACTCTCCGTTTCAATTTATGTGAATCTGTTTGACTGGGTACGGAGTTTAAAAAAAAATAAAAACTTTTAAAATTTGTGGTCCTAAACATGTCAAAAAGGGGTCCAGAGTATTTGTGTGGTTATAAGAACTTCTCATTAAGGGTAGACTAGTAAGTTTAACCAAAATTGTTTCCAAATTTAAAAAGGGTTCATTATTTTTGAAACAGATCAAAAAAGAAATAGGTTCACGTAAACTGGAACGGAAGGAATATCTAAGACTTGGTTTTTATGCAGTCCAGCCCCATATTTGTCGTTATATCTCGGAGGTTATTGAATACTAGACCAGCTGCCTTTTTCGGGTGCTGAACCCAAGTAGGTCATTTTTGAACAAGTAGAACAAAAATAGGTCCAAAAAAAAACTAAGAACAGATCTATGTATAACACCATAGTATATGGCGCTATACACTAACGGTAACTGTGCCGTTAGTGTATAGCGACATATACTATGGCGTTATACCTTCTGAATATGTCAGACCAGGTATAACGCCATAGTATGCGGCGTTATACCTCTTGACACATGTATAACGCCATAGTATCCGGCGTTATACCTGTATAACGCCTTGTACTGTGGCGTTATACCTGCTTCCTGGGCCCACCAACAATTCAAAAAGCGTATAGTGCTTACTACATTGGCGCTATACAAATTAAAAAAACAAAAATTCACCAGCCAGGCATTCTNTGATGGAGAATAACTCTGTGGGCTACAATTTACCTGCTCAGTGTCATGTTAAATTTCCACTAACCATGGAGTACGATAAATTGATATCGTTGTTATGCAAAAAAATGGGTGTGAGCAAACGTTCAGTGTTACTTAAAGTAACCGGACGATATCCGTATTCCGTCACTCCGCTAGGGGTTGCTTTTTACTCGGAGCTTAACATCAACGATGATGAAACTTTGAGTGATTTTCTGAGGACTCCGGATGAATGTCGGGAAT